>FWCC01000144.1:698-75240 GCA_900169235.1 Zarea fungicola | reverse complement strand
TAACGTAGTTCACATACGAGCGGGCCACACGGGTAAGTGGGCCACTTCGCGTTTTTTTTTAATTAAACACCTTCCAACCTCAATAACTTAATAATAGAAAATGGGTTCTATATTAAATGAAGCAAATGTTCTCTTAGCTGTCGAAGCTTTAAAAAAAGACCCAAAATTAAGTATTTAAGGCGCTGCTCGAATCTATAACGTGCCCCAAACAACACTCAAGCGTCGTCGACGAAATATACCAAGCCGAGCCGATATAAGCCCGAATGGTCGGAAATTAAAAAAAGAAGAGGAGGATCTAGTTATTCAATATATCCTTAATCTAGATTCTCGTTCCTAGCCGCCTCGCCTATGTGACGTGGAAGTTATGGCGAATCGCTTATTAGAGCTGCGACACGGCATTCTAGTTAGAAGGAACTAGGTTACAAGCTTCATCAGACAACACCTAAAAGTTATTACGCGTTTATTGCGTTAGATTGACTATTAAAGAGCCTAATGCAAAGATCTAAAGATATTTAAAGGCTGGTTCCAGCTTATAGAGAACACAATCACAAAATATAATATATAAGACGCAAATATCTATAACTTTGACGAGACTGGCTTTATAATAGGCGTAATAAGCTTAAAAACAGTGGTTATAGGATTAAAAAAGCGTTAAAAAGGTCAAAAAATATAACTAGGAAATTAGATATAGATGACAGTTATCTAGTGCATTAGTGCGACTAGTGGTATTATCCCGCCATATATCATTATTGCCGCCAAAACCTACCTCTTATCTTGGTATAAAAATAGCCCATTACCTCACACCTAGGCTATTTCTATATTAGAAAATGGCTAGATAATAAATAAAAAGGGCTTAGATTGGCTAAAACATTTTAATAATAACATAAAACCGTGAAATTCTAGCCACTATTGCCTCTTAATCCTTAATGGACATGAAAGCCACCAGTCAATGGAATTTAAGTCATATTATAAGGCAAACTCTATTATTACATTATACATGCCTACTCATTTATCATATATACTTCAGCCATTAGATATTGCTTATTTTCAGCCATTAAAACGGGCATATAGTCAAGCTATTGGTGATCTAATGCAAGCCTGCATAATACATATTACCAAGGAGGAATTTCTACCTACATTTTATAGTGCATATAATACTACTATAATAAAAAAAAATGCCCTTATAGGTTTCCACGGTGCTAGACTTTGGCCTTTTAATCTAAGTTATATTATTTTACAATTAGATATAATGTTATAGACGCCTTTGCCTCTAGGGACCTCTAATGGACTGGCCCTTCCCTGGCTTCCACGAACGCCTAACAACCTAATGGAGGCTTTATCTTATATAGAATATATTAAGAAGAGGATAAGAAGCTATTAGAGCAGCTCGCTAGCAGAAATTATTAAGAGTTTAACACAAATATTAAAGTGCACAATAAAAGCTCTGCAATAGATGGTCCTTTTGTAAGACTGAGTTAAGCACCTAGAGGCGGCAAATGAACGACTTTCCCGGCGTTAACGCGTTAAAAAAAAGCGTTTATAGACTAGAGGATCTCTTACTCTAGAAAATGGAAAAAATTTAGCTACTTAATTACAGGTTGAGGTTAGGAAAAAACGCGCCAAAACTGAGGGTTCCAGTCAGCCAAAACGCGATAAATCACGCCGCCGGCAATGTGGTAATTGTAGCGAAATTGGCCATAATTCTAAAATATGTAATAACAAAGTAGAAATCACTTCTTTAGAGGATTCTAATTAGATTTCATTAATTCTATTTTATTTTATTTTGTTATAGTTGGCTGTATACCCTAAGGTCATGAGAGGTGGCCCACTCGCCCATGTGGCCCGCTCATATGTGAACTACGTTACCTTTAAAAATAACTAGTGGCTTAAGTACCTTACCTATTACTAAGATATACTTTATAATTATACTCTAAAAGCATTACCTAGACTACTTCTTTATTATAATTTTCTTTATTAATAACCCTAATACTAGGCTATTCTCTTAGATTCCTATTATAATCTCTATTTTATTTATATTATAGTGATTTTTAGGCTTAATGTTCTTAATAGCTAGAATTTAAAGAATTTTAAAGAAATTCTAAATAGCATTAGTTAAGGCGCTATTTATATGCTTAAAATTAAGTCTCTTACCTCTTAACATCTTAACTTCTAGGTTTTAAGCTAAAAAGCCATCTAACCAGTTCTTCCTAAGAGGTCTTATATTGCCATTTTACTTAGCAACTTACTTAGCTAGCTTCCTAACTTAATAGTATAAGGGAGGGTTGCCTATAGCATCCTAAATTAGGATCTAGCCACTAAGATGTCTCTCTTAAGCACTTAAAAGGCATTATATAGGCTTAAAAGCCTCTTTTCGTGCATTTCTGCCGGCCAATCGGTCACATATGGTTATATAAGGCACGGCCCACGTCTCCACTGCCTTTTAGGCGCTTACGCCACTAAGAACGTCTTAAATAGCATTTTAAAGGTCTTCTTTATTATATTAAGGCATAATAAATATATTAATAGAATTTAAAGTAAAAATAATTATAATTAGGCGAGAAAACGCAGGTCTTATAACGAGCCTATAGGGGTGTTGTGGTACGCGTTAGGTGGGCGATATGTGGGGGTAGGCGAGAAGTAGGTGGTCGACGTTAGTTAGTACTTACTTATAACCTAAGTGAGTAAGTGTAATATGCGTAATAGTGGCGTCAGGGTATGTAACGCTGGATCACTGCTGTTCCACGGTGATCTAGCTACGTGACCCCTTCCTTCTATTGCGCGTAGTGTATACTGCCTCTCTTGGTATTGCGTCCCTAGGCCGCGTACCTGGCCGTCTCAGCCAGATGCGCCTCACTCAGTTTCTTCGTTTGTAACACGGTGCAAGCAGGTTGATCTTCAGCAGGGCGAGATCATTAGCCGGCCACAGATTAGACGCCAGGGCTCTGTCACTAATACTCATGAAATTTAACTATTGAGATATTTCATTGTAGAGAGCGTTATATAGGCCTGCTAAAATTTATTTCATAAGACTATAAACCAGGAATTCATAGAGTATTTAAGATTCTCAGAGCTAGACCAAATGAACTGCCAAGGTCATGCTTAGATAGAACACAACATAACTATAGGTACTTGTCAAAGCCAATAATTATAAAATAAAGCGCAGTCTAGAGGCTCAAAGCCAGCAGCAAAAGCAAGCAGTACCCACTCAGTCAGCACTAAGAGTGCTTCTATACGGCTTCAGTCGAAACTATCCTATAAACAGCTGCATAAAACAGTGAATCGGCAACAAAGCGAGTGGATATGTTCACATTACTTCGGCAAGGTTTTACATAGGCCAACACATAATTCCCACCCGCTTACTGCCTATAACAATAATATTAATACCAGCCTAGTTACTTAGTATTCTAGCAAAGCTAATAGTAGCATTAATGTTAACCATCGGCAGCCCATCTAGATGCTATCACGCGCTGACGGTAGCCTTTGACGATAATAAGCATCCACAAGGTAGCCATAGAGTTTGGCACGAGTAGTGGATACTGTGTTGGGCAAAGAGCGATAGTTTTCCCCTAATTTCTTCTAGTACGTTCTTACTTGACGCCGCCTCGTGGTCGCGATGTCTCGGCTACAGTCCGAAAGCTGTATTACGTGTAGTTATTCGCTTGGCCCGAGCTTTTCACGAAGTCATGCACAGGTCTGACGGGTCAGCACGCCTCATCACTACCAGGAACTAGCCAATGCCCTACTCGGCATAACATAACCAGGCCTGTCTGGTTTATCGTAAATAATCCAATCAGGGTCTCTCTTCGGCTATCGTTTAACAAAGCCAGATATAGCATCAGTGTGTGGACGCCGTTCCATATACGGGATTTGCAAAATGTTCATTTACCTTTCTAGGTCTAGCGTATAAGAAGTACCGATTTGCTGCGTTGTTGTATGTCGTAGTTGTTGCTTCCGTTGGGGCGCTACAGAACGGGCAAGGATTCAGTTTAAGACAAGTTTTGGAGTCTGAGGCGATCTCTAAAGTTTTTTTCGACGTATGGAGCATCTCAGAACTTACTACTTCTTGTTGCATACCACGAGAGTGAGGAACGTAGTAGTACGAACCCTACTGGCTATCTTAATAGTTAAGAGCAGTGTATCGCTACTCCTAGCGATAACCCCGTCCTAGCTGACTTCTAACAAGTCATAACGAGAGGTCCCTTTGAGGTCTGACAGTATGCTGTGCGCCAATGTGGGAGTAGGTGTCATAGAGGTACTATTACTAGTATTGTTTACTTGAAGCTTTTTACTAATTTAATGACTGGCTAGCGGGCTTGTGGATCCTCCTTTAATTTACTAGGCATTAAATAGGCTATAATTAAGTATAGAGTAGGTAATAATTAAATATACCTTAATCAAATAGGCCACGATCAAATAGGCTATAAACAAATAGGCTTTGACTAAATAGCCCTATCTGGGCTTTGTAAGGTACTGTAGGTAGCCAGTTACCTTGGTGGCCTCGTTATGTACGGGCTACCTACAGTTCGCCAAAGTGGTGGTCTGCCACGTGTTAAGACATCGTTCAAATGAGTCTTTCCGCCGGCTTGGAAGGATTCATCATCAAAATACAGGCTACAATCAACTACGTGCTCTCAAGATGTCAAAGTGCTTCGCAGACTACAGGAAAGACCATCATTGCCGTGTGCGGGATCTATGGGAGGATTTTTTCTAGACCGGAATACCCAGTTCGTTCTAAACAAAGACCCTGCTGGCGGCTCTCTGCGCTCAACTACCCCTGACATATTCCTGTGTATCCCTATGAGCTCGTAATACGAGAATATAGTTATATTGCCTTGGCTACATCTTGGTATATTACAGATTGGTCAGCTGAGAAGGGTGCCCACGCACTCTAATATCCCCGGCGAATGGCCTATGACTTTCACGTGTTCCTCAGGCAAGATCATAGCAGAGTGGCTGCCATCACGGTTAGTGTGCATTATGGAAAGGAATTAAAGCTGTGACCAAAACACGAGAGATGACGTACCAGATTTGCAAAAGTTACCACCGGGCCATTGGCCACTTCTCGGAACACAGGCGTCAGACCCTTTACAGGTGAAGCAGGGCGCGTTTCAACCGGAGGAATCGGACGACCATTCACTCCCGGTCCAGGACAAGGAATTGAAAAGCCATTGGACAATCTAGGAATACCGTCTGGGAAGGTTCCCTTGTTCGTTCCTGACATGTCAAGGACAAACTTCTTCACCGCCGCCGCAAAATTGGGGAGGCCGCCGGCAACGAGGCTGGCCCGTATGGTCGGGTCCCCCAATAGGTTCGCAATGACGCCGGTCGTAATGGCCGAGGCTTGCGATGAGCCGTTTTCATCCAACATGCCAGAGTCCTCAAGAACCTTGAACGTGTTTTGAGAGGCAGCCGTGTTGGGGCTTGTATCGTCATACACGGCGGCAATGTCTTCGACGCCGACAGCATACAGGCTGAGGATCCCCTTGTTGGATGAGTCGACGATCTGGGACGTCTTGTAGCGAATGTTGTTGATTTCATTGTTGCCAGCGACAATGAGAGGCGTATTGGTGCCGCCATTACGACCCGGCGTGCCAAACGAAAGGTCCGTCACATCGCCGTCGTGGTCAGCATAGTTGCCGGCACTCTTGACGGCCGCAATTCCGGCAGCATAAAGGTCCTTTAGCTTGAGACCAAAAACATCGGTACCATCGATCAAACCACCAATCCTGGGAGTCCGAGTCGGTGCCGGCCACCACAGCAGCTGCACGGGAGCGGAAAAGGCCATGCCAACCACGCTTCGACCACGGGAGTTGACCTGCGTTGAATGGGCAAGGATGGTGTCAAAGGCAAGCATAGTGGCACTAATAGGTGAGTACCGAGCATTGTTTGACTTGAGCCGGATGAGGCCCAGTTTTGCATTCTTTGCAGCACCAACCATGGAGCCCGCCACGAGAGACGCCATGCTCGTGCCGTGATCATGGTCGGGTATCAGGCCTTGTGGGCCCGAGTCCGCGTAGCCAGTATACGCTGCTGAATGTAAACCGATTTTACCAGCATAGTCCTAAAAAATAACATTAGTCAAACAGCCCCCTCACAACTCGTTGGGGATGACGAACAGCGTGTATAGCAAAACCGCTACCATCGATAAAGTAGGCCCAAGGCTGCGTCGGCAGAGCAAGGTTGGCGCCATCGTCGTACATGTAGTTCTCAAAGTCATAGAAGTTGCCATCGAGTTGACTCTGCCGAGATAGGCCAAAGAGCCAGTTCAGATGTGCGGGTGCATTTGTCTGAGCCACAATGTGACTTTGACTATTGAGAATTGTTGCTTCCGAGGCGAACTCTCTGGGGGTAAGTTTTGCCGCGGCGTTGGACGCACCCGCCGCAGCCGCCTCCCTGTGCACAGCAGCATCACGTCGCCGAATGGGGATCTCCTCCGGATCTGTGGGTAGAATTCTAATTGGGTCAACGTCGTCATTGGCCACGAGATAGTTGTCGATAGCCATGCCCTCCACCAGAGGATTGTCCCATAAGGCTTCCGATGTACACTGATCCAGCGTCGCGAGGAGCCACATACGAGCGCCGTCGATTTGGGGAAACTTCATTGGCTTGGCCGGCTTAGGCAGACTGTCCACAAGTTCCTGATATTGCCCCACGGTGGTATCCAGAGTAGTTACAATGACGACAGGTGTAGGGGTCGCCGTCATCGTGCACATAGATCTTGAGGTTGTCGAGGTCGTCGTAGTTGTGGTGGGGTGAGCTGATTGTGGCGGAGGCTCGTTGCCGCCAGAGCTGGCGAAGTGGGCTAACAGAGCAGCAATTGTGCCAACTAGATACAGACTACGTCAGTTCTGTGTATTTTATATGCCATTGTGAGGGGGGCGGTCTTATGGGTACGTACGAATACCAGCGGTAACAGACGCCACGGTTCCAACTCCGATCTCTGTAATCTTTGTGTGGTTTTAATGTTAAATACCGCATTTAGAGAGTGAATGAATGGATGGATGGGATAGTTTATAGAACATACTGCGGTGCTGGCAGTAGCAACCTCGGTTATGACGTCGATGTCGACTGCCACATTTTGTTCCAGCGCAGGTTGTACGATTTCATCAACACGCTCAGCAGATTGTACGACCTTGTTAACTGTTGATGTCGTTTGGCTGACAACTACAAAAAGGGATCAGCTATATGCGCGATAAACGGGATAAATTAAGCAACGTACTATTTTCATCAACCTCGTTGAAAATTTCATCCGTGACCTAATGATCAGGTTTCAGCATGAGATATAAACCTCTGTATTTCCCAAGGCAGAGCTAGCTTACCAGTTTTGGTTGGACAGCCTCAGGAAGGTCAAGTTGTTTTGCAATCTGAAAAAGGCGCCGAATAATCTCTTCTTCGTCAACTAATCTATAATTAGAATTGTAAAGATTAATAATACAACTAGGGAAGACTTACTAATAGATTCCTGGATCTTTTTTAAGAGGCTAAAGTCTCCATGTAAATTCTCTAGATCTACTCTTAAAAGAGCTGTAAGTAGTATAGGCCCGGCTCTCCTCATCTTTGCGCTTATAGGACTAGTCGGGCCGCCGTCGTCTTTATACTTTTGAAGATCGCTTTTATATTGCTTAATGGCACTTAGGGCATCTGTTATAGTGTTGTTATACTTGTTCAGCTCGTTAACAAGTTGTTGTTGGTTAGGCAGTGCCCAGCTCATATCCTGGTAAATCTCTATGCGGTTACCAGCGCCACAGGACTCCGCCTTGTTGCCTATACAGGCTTGGTTACAGTCACTCTGAGGCATAACTGTAGTCGAACGAAGACTATTTCCAACATGGCATTCTCTATAAAGGTTAGTAATAGAGGTATAATAGAATATATAGTTAACTTACATTCCAAACTCAACACCTGCATACTGCCAGTTGTTCTTCTGAGCGAATGCCACGCAGTTCTCTACAGTCATACCTTTAGCATTTGTTATAGAGTCGGCAACAAGAATACGGTTATCGGCGCTGTCTTGGTAACAGCCCTGGGCCTTAAAGTCATCCACCGCGGCCACTAGAGTCGGCGTGGCAGATGGCGCCGAGGAAGCAGACTGGTGACTTGTGGTCGACTTAACAGTGGATGCGGTGGATTTGACTGTGGAATGCGTCGCCACTGGTGTGCTTTGAGCAGACGTGGGTTGAGATACTGACTTGCTCGTCGACGTCGGGGCTGAACCACCGCCGCCAGCAGCACAGCTGGATGCTCCTGTCGTGCAAGTCTGGCCAGCGTCGCAAGCATTGCAAAGCTCCCCAATTTTACATTGAATAGCACCATTATCGCAGCAAATAGCGTCTTTTTGATAACAATTTCCATGGCTGCAAATTATAAAGACGTATATTAGTTGGTCCAGCGCGGGTCTCGTAGATGTGAAGCCGGTTGAAGTAGCCACGTACCAGCAGATACCATCCTGACACTCTACGGCTTGGAGAGTATTCGGGTTGAGAGCACACCATTGCAACCCAGTAGGTGCGCAAGCGTAGGTTCCTTCAAAGTTAATGCAGACCTCCCCGGTCGGACAGGCGACGTTGCCGCATGACTGTTGCTGACATAGCCATCCATCAGGGCATGATGGGTCTTTGGATATTCCACGCTTGAGAGATCTCGGATTATGGAAATTGGCTGCAGCGAAACAGTGATGACATAGCAGTGCAAAAATAAAGCCAATAGTAATAAGTCGACGGGATCGGTGTTGAGAGGCTGCCATGTCTGACTAGCACCAAAGATACGTTACCAGTCAGGTCGGAGATGGTGTTGAACACCTGCGTGCCGGGTTGTACAATCTTATTTAACTTGTCTTTTTTATGGAAAGCAGCTTTTACGTTGTGTCCACAATCCTAAAAGTAGCTGTACTGGTTACGTGGCTGAGTATAATCTAGTCCCACTCATCCATTCCAAGGGTTCACGCCATGGAATTATTCTCATCGAATGCCCGGTGAAATCCCTAGAGAAATGCTGCTCCCTCACCGTTGTAATATCCTTCTATCAGTCTCATGCTATGAGAATATACTTTCATCCACTGCTATGACACCACAATTATCCCTTTGGCAGTCATAAAGGAGCAAGCACGTCACCGCAGCCAATCAGGAGCTATCACGACAAAGTGGTACAATAAGCTACATAGTAGACGATATAAAAGACATAATTAATGCACTTTTATAAATCAGAATAAATTTATATTAACCCAACTAAGTTAGTTTTCTCTTAAATATATAAGGTTAGTATATAATCTTTTTTAGATATAATCTTTTACTATTAATTGCTTTATTTTATAATAATGGTAGATAAGCTCTTCCTTCTCTTCTAAGTACTGTAATGTATTTATAAAGGCCATGTGGGTCTAGAGGCCCACTTGCTCCTTTATGACTGCCAAAGGGATAAGCACTAGCATGCTACGGCCTAACAGCCGAGTGAAAGAGAAGAGCTAGACGGCCCCGTTGGTCTGACTCGCACTTGGTCAGCTGTTGGAGTAGTTGTAAATTGGACAGCATTTATAAGGCAGCATATCAGCGCCCCGGGAGGGTGTTGAGCAAAGCTAGTCGGACCCAGTAGACCTTGTTACCACCGGGCCGGTTGCGGGGTCCCGGCAACTGCTCCATGTACAACGTCAAGGGCCTCTTGCTCGATACAATGCATCAGCCGTAGTAAACCCGTAAACCGAATTTTTATGGCTATGCTCTTGGGGGCTAGTTAGATTAGCCTCTCCTCCAGTACAAGCCACAGCAGGGCCAATCTGAGCATACCAATAGTACTCTTTTGTCCTAGGAAACAAGTCAACTAGCGGATGCCAGTTACTACCTGGTAGTAGAATCACTACCACTAGCATGGATCAGGAGTTGGAGCTGGCTAGGAGGCTCACTGGCTCCGCCTGCCCCCTCACTAGCTTCGGCCAGGGGAACGTCTGGCACAGCAAAGTCCCATGTGTGCTGCAAAAATGCTGATTAGTAGTATAAATGATTAGTAGTATAAGACAAGTACTCCGCTCCGAGTGGCTAAAATAATATCAGATTGTGGGGCAACGCGCAAAGCGGCGGTTGCACCAGCAAGCGGGCAAGCGGGTAAGTTGCCAAAAACATGATAACCAGTAGAGCGGGTGCAAAAGACATGACCGCCTCCCATGCAGCAACACATGAACTCGGCCACTGATAATAATAAGCTGCGTTTGCCGTAGCCCCGCCGGCAACCTAGCTAGGTAGCTCACCAGACCCCCGTCCATACCAAGCGACGCTCCGTGAAGAGATGAAATACAACTCCATGTATAGTGTTTGGCAGTACGTTTTGTCACGCACCTTTTAAGCATCGTTTGTTCATGGTGGGCATCTCCCCAGCCAGAGCCCATGATCCCAGGCGACGATCAGCCAATGTATGCTGCAATCGTTGTGTTATACACGGCGTCACCTGTCCCTGTATGGAGTATACTAGGCTATTCCTATTAGTGGCTGGTCCCATTATCAGCCGATAACAAAGCTCGTCAGTTCGCTTCTTGGCTCATCACTAGTACATTTGCTCTGATCAATGGAGTGAAATGCCACGACTCGGACCTGTCCCAACGCTTTGAGCTTGGTTGCCGCGTAGCCACCTTCAAAAAGAGGGCGGCTAATCCACATACGGGCGCCTCTCAGTTGTACGGGGATGATGCCACAGAATCCCTCTTTCGTGTGTTTCTGACTGTTAATCAGCCTGTTTTCTATATGTAACCAGGCTGATAAGAGCCAATCCAAGTCCTCTATTGGGTGCCCTATCAAGTGACCCCGGGCACCAGCAGGCTAGCAATTCTATTATTGGGCATTTCAGTACTTTGGATCATAAATGATCCCTTTTACTAAATTAGCTAGCAATTAGACAGATGCTAGGAATGGCAATGATACCTCCATCGCACCAGCGCTCACCCCACAGGACAGGGGCACGGGGCGAGCACTCGCTACTGGCTTAGCTTGAACTATGGATTTTAAATCACTACTTTATGAAACATGTCAAATGTATCATTCATGGCATGATTCATGTCCATCACACACAAAGAAGCGGGACATGCACCGCGGGCCGCTCAACAACGATTCTCGCGCCGGTCATCACGCACCCGCCGACCTCAACCACGGACATAACGCCGGCCTTTCTCGCCACAACGTTGCGCTGCTCATCTCGCACAAGACACTTCTCCTGCAAGCCGGACTGAAATTTCTGAATCTGTGGGCACGGGTTCCGCAGGCCAGTGATGCGGACGACGGGATGGTCTTCCTCCCGGCCACTGTCGGCGTCGTCGTTGAAAAAGTGAAGCTTCGTCCCCTCACCGAGGCTCAGCAAATCAACGCCCTCTGTGGTTATATTCTCGCCCAGATCTCCAGGGTTGATGATGTGTGCTTTGTCTTCCGGGGACGTTGGGAGGGAGAGCTGGTCAAAGAGCTCGGAGTGAATGAGGTGGACTTGTCGCAGGTTCGCAGGCACAGGGCGGATGTGCAGGCGGGATCGATGCTGCACCGTCCGCCCGAGGTGGCAGTCTCCTTCCACTCCAAGGCCTTTGATGAGATTAATGGCGGGAATAGGATCCTTGGAGAAGACATGTTGTTGTGACTTGCAGACGGCCCGGACGCGACCGACAGTGGTTCGCAATGGAACCTTGGCAGCGGTGCGTCTACCGGCCGATTTGAACAAGACGGCGATGGCCAAGCCCAGGATGAGACTTGTAAGTATAAGTAGCGACATTTTTATTTCGCCTCCCGTGCTCGCTGCTGCTGTGGATCGACTCGAGAGGGATTGTTTGGTTGGGAAAGACGAGTTGGAAGGAATGGTTTGAAAACGCGCTGGTACCGTATAATTCGGATCAGTCATTGGCCTGGCCGATATTCGGCTGCGGTACAAAGGCGATGAGCCAACTCGGTTAGCAAGAGAAAACGGCGCAACAATGAGTCAAAGCACGCACAGCTGTTTCAGACGACTTTTATTTGAATAAATGCAGCTAGAAAAGAATATCCTCTGCGTAATTCCACCCAACTGTCACAGCGACAGACCGGGCGTATTAGTACCGAGCAACGTATCTACAGCAGCACATCAACCTTTTGTCAACCTAATCTGCAATCTTAATTCTTTCGGCCACAAGACAGGCATACTTGTATGTGTGTGAACTTTCGAATACTGAATTTTGCCAATTGGCCTCGTATAAATCCTCCACTGATTGCGGAGATTCTTTATTCAAACTTGAACCGCATAATCTTGGGAGCCAGATTGTAAAAAAAAGGACTTCAAAAAATCCACCAAATGAAACAGACCTTCAAGTCGCCTGAATATATATTTATTGTATTGAGAGGAGTCAGAATGTGGTACAGCTCGACCCTTTATGCACTGAAGTGTATTTGTTTGCATAAAATCGTGCATAAAATCGTGCGCGCCACTGCCCCGCCACGATGGCAGAAAACCGTCACCGCCAAAAAAAAAGTTGGGCCAGCAACTTTCTGCAGCAAAACCATCCACCGCTTCGGATTCTGCAAGCCGCCTCTCATTGTGATTGTATTGATTGTATTCTGCGCATCCGAGCAGAAGCTAGCAAGATGAAAAAATCCGACAAGAAGAAAGGGGCCGCCCCCGCCCAACCCATCGCCGATGCCCGATTCAGCAGCTTCCAGACTGACCCGCGATTCCGGCTACCCTCCAAGAAGCATGCCAAGACGAAGCTCGACCAGCGATTCGCGGGCATGCTCGACGATGACGAATTTACTGCCACCGCGCAAGTCGACCGATATGGCCGCAAGCTCAAGTCCGATTCCAAGAAAAAGGCCCTGCAGCGCCTCTACGACGCCGAGGACGATGATAAAGAGGAGGAAGAGGATGGCGAGGACGACGATGAGGCCGAGATTGAGATTGACGACGACGATTTGGTCCAGCGGGAACTGCGCGCCATGAATGAGAAAGAGCAAAAGGCCAACTATGACCCTGCTCGAGGTGGTGGCTTTTCCTCGTCTGAAGACGAGTCGGACGATGACGACTCGGATGATGAAGATGGTGGTGCAGAGCTTGCGACCGAGGGCGACATGCAAAGACTGCAGGATGAATCAGCAGACGTCGAAGTCGGCGAAATCTCCAAACGCATAGCCATTGTCAACCTCGACTGGGACCACGTCAACTCGACCAACCTGTTTGCCCTCTTTACCAGCTTCGTCGGCGACAGCCCCGGGCGCGTAATCAAAGTCTCCGTCTACCCCAGTGAGTTTGGCAAAGAGCGCATGCAGCAGGAAGAGCTCGAGGGCCCGCCCAAGGCGCTCTTCAAGGAAACCAAGGACGAATCCGACAGCGAGGACGAGGCCGAGGACAGCGACGAAGAGGACGAGCGCATCAAGAACAAGCTCATCCAGGAGGGCGACGACCAGGACTTTGACAGCGACGCCCTGCGCCGGTACCAGCTCGACCGCCTCCGCTACTACTATGCCGTCATGGAGTGCTCCGACGAGAAAATTGCGCAGCAGATTTATGAGGCGACCGACGGCACCGAGTACCAGTCATCATCGAATTTCATCGACCTGCGCTTCATCCCCGACGATGTCGAGTTTGACGATGAGCCCCGCGACGAATGCACGCGCCTGCCAGACTCGTATAAACCGGTCGAGTTTGTCACGTCGGCGCTGCAGAGCTCCAAGGTCAAGCTGACCTGGGATCTGAATCCAGAGGAATCGACGCGCAAGGACTCTATCAAGCGTGCGTTTACGGGCAGTCGCGCTGATCTCGAGGAGAATGATCTCCGCGCATACCTTGCCAGCGACACCGATGGTTCTGATGAGGAGGAGGGCAACCAGGTTGCTACCTTTGGTGGCAATAATGAAGACGAGGAGGATCAGGATGAGGATGCAGAGGTAGAGACCAAGAACCAGCCCAAGCTCTCGAAGAAGGAGCTTGCGCGACAAAAGATGCGCGCCGCACTGGGTCTCGGCGACCAGCCTGCGCCCAAGGCGGCAAAGGGCGGCCCCGTCGGCGAGATGCAAATCACATTCACGCCAGCCCTCTCCGAAGGCAAAGCCAAGGCCCCCGCCGAGGACGAGGAGGAGACGACGATTGAAAAGTACAAGCGCAAGGAGCGCGAGCGCAAAGAGCGAAAGCGTGAAAAGGCGCGCGCCCGCCGCGCAGCCAACGGTGAGGACGTCGATGGCGCCGCTGCTGGCAGCGATGCGGAGAATGAGGAGGGGGATGGCGCCACCATGACCTTTGACGGCAAGGATGATGATGACGATGATGCCGAGGAGGATATGGGCTTCGACGACCCCTTCTTCAGCTCCGAAGCCCCCGAAAAGGTGTCCAAGTCTTCCATCCGCAAGGCCGAGCGCCTCAAGAAGCGCGAGGCCCGCCTCGCTACTGAAGCCGCCGACGCCAAGGAGCGCGCGCTCCTCAGCAAGGTCATGGCCGAGGACAGCGCGGATCCCAACA
This sequence comes from Zarea fungicola, assembly GCA_900169235.1. NCBI lineage: Eukaryota > Fungi > Ascomycota > Sordariomycetes > Hypocreales > Cordycipitaceae > Zarea > Zarea fungicola. The sequence continues at coordinate 60,798 of FWCC01000144.1, read as the reverse complement.
ACGCCGCAGCGGAGCACCTGGATCACTTTGACATGAATGAGATTCTGCGCGCGGAGAAGCAGGAGCGCAAAAAGGCCAAGAGCAAGGGCAAGAGTAAGAAGGCGTCCGCCGCAGCGGTCGCGTCGGCTGAGCGCAGCGGCGCACTACAGCGGGACTTTGAGATGGATGTTGGGGATGAGCGTTTCAAGGCTGTGTTTGATAGCCATGAGTTTGCGATTGATCCTTCCAATCCTAAATTCACGGGCTCGGAGGGTATGCAGAAGATTCTCGAGGAAGGCCGACGGAAGAGGAGAGCGGCGGACTGGGCTACCACGCATCCGAGCGGGGAAAGCAGAAAAGTCAAAAAGACCAAGTCGAAGCGGTAGATTATTGAAGGGCAATGAAAGGCAGCTGTGTATGTATATAAATGTTCATTTAGGAGAAGAAAATCCATCTTTTTATCGGATTTATTCAATTCTACTTACCACGTTCATTGAGAAGGTGATTTGTAACAGAATAGTATTTATTCGCTTGTATTGTATTACAGTATTAAATGCTTTAAATGAGGGTATATATGTAAACAAAGCAGAGCAGCAAGAGGGATATGAGCTGGACCTCGGTGGCAGTAGTCACCGATAGCCTTCCCCCTTCTCCCAAGAAACGCTAACCGCAGATTATATGTATGTTGTCATGTAACGTATACGACTCAGAAGTCAAGAGGCTTTTGGCCGCTCCAAAAGTGCATTTTGCCATAGGCGTGGACGGCAGGATCACGCATAGACAGACGCACCTCTGCAAAGAAGACTTCCATCTCGGCCTGCTGCCAGCCCATCCTCGGAAAGTGAATGGCTCCCACGGCGGGCAAAAAGTCTTCACAGGCAGTCCGATAGTACATGCCGACCAGGCGCATTAATCTGGAAATAATAACATTAGCATAGCTGCAGAAATTATAGAATACCGCATTGTTTTTTTGAGGTTTGTAGGATTCATACTTGTCCTTTGGCCATGTCCCATAGGGCAGCTTGATGTAGTTGTGCTGTATGTTGACGAACCCGGCTTCTTCCAGGTACTGGCGACCAAACTCGGCCGCGCTCGCATTCGTGCCAAACTGGGCAAAGGCGTCGACCAATAAATCGGTGAGCCGCTTGAGCGGCCAGTCTGCCGGGACGCTGTCGTCGTCTGTGTGGACTCTGCCGTCGACGTCTTGTAGCTCTACCCACCCTCCTGGTTTTAAATTGCTGACCAATTTGTCAGATATAAGTCTTTTAAATAAGATAAAAAAAACAATTAAATGTGGTTTCACTAACTCATATATTTGTTTTAATAATTCCACGGGCGATTTCAGAATAGGAATCATATTCCGTAGGTGCACAAAATCAAAGTCGTCGCCGTTTAACCACTCAGCTTCGACGTCGTCGACCAGGAACCTATCCAATTTGTTAAATCCGCACTACTTCTGATTGCTTTTTTCTTATTCCTCGTAAGCATACTTGACATTTGGAGGCACCCAAGCGGGTTGAATCGGACTTAGATCAAGGCCAGTAACTTCAGCACTGGGATACCGATCACCGACTGCGTGTTACATCTATTAGTGTCTCACTCAAGGCTTGGCAGTGAGTTGGCCTGCCTACATTCAATTGCCCAGAGGCCGGTGCCCGTCCCCAAATCAATCACTTTCTGCGGGTTCGGCCCGATCGGCGCATAGAATAAACGGCCATCGGTAGACTCCATCATCATGGTATGGAGCATGTCCTCGCGGTTCTGCTCCGCCTCGTCATTCGGTATCGGATAGCGACCATGGCGGTAGCGGTGGTAGCGGCGCCCGTTGACGTAGGCGTGCTCCAGGATGCTGGACCGCAGCGACGTGGAGTCGGAGCGGTCGTCGAGCACGGAGTCGGCGTCGTAGTCCGTCGCCGCAAACTCGCCGTCCTCGTCGCTCCCGCCCGGCTCAATGTCTGCGTCGCCGTGGAGCAGGCCCTGGTTGGTGCCATCCTGGCTCGTCGCATGTGGTGAATCCTGCTGCTGCGTTGGTGAAGCTTCCTCGCCGCCAGAGGACTTGTCGTCATTGCTTCCACGGCGCTGCACTTCGATTTTCTCTTTGCTTGGCTGTCTACCTTTGCTCGCCATTTTTTTTTTTTTGGGCAATCGTTTTATGCGACAAGACTACTTTTTAGTGTCAGCTTGTATCATTCCAGTCAGTGTATGCAGTCGAAGCGCCTTGGGCAAAAAAATGTGTTTTTTCTTTTTTTGCCGGAAGAATTACACCAGAGGATCAGTAGCTCATTCATAGGTCCCAATCAAGCACCCGTAGTTAAGCAATCTTGGCATAATTGTTTGATGGCAAGAGAAGCTTTCCTCGTACGGCGCTGTTTCCTTGGTCTGCGGGGAGAACGTACCTGCTTGCTTTTCAATGATAGCGCGTCAGGACTGGTTCTGCCCGTACGCTGTGCAGGATCAGCAGCGGGGTACCGTAGCTACGGAACGAGTCAAGAACAATGATGGGAAGAAACGAATCTACACGCCGTGGAAAGTCGGTGGATTGGAAGAGTGTTGGAAGCCGGAGAGACAGCCCGAGTGGGGCAGGACCGGCACTTGATGTACCAGAGTAGTAATGGACGTACAGGTCCAGGGATGATTGTCTTGATCTAGTGTGCAAGCCGAGCGCAGCTGGAGTTGCGTCGTTTATTAGTCTGTTGTCTTTGGGAAGAGGCGTCAGGTGCCTGATGGGCGGCAACAGAGTAAGGGATCTGTGTCTCTGTGTGTGACCCCATTTCTGCCTTGCCCATTTAAAGGTGCCCTCCGCAATGGCTACTGCGAAAATGGCTTTAAAAGGACCAAAACAGGGTCTGGGTTTTGGTTATTGTGGGTTCGGAAATGGCCTCGCACGTTGCGATTTTTGCCAAATGCAGCCCGGCCATGCGTCCGTGCCGAGGTGGATTTAGTCATCCGTCGCCGGCATATTAACTGCTTCAACCGGAGCCAAATTCTCTTCTTGTAATAATCACAGTACAATGGTTGGGGGCAAAGTGTTCTCAGCAACCAGCGGGATGCTCTCCCACGACGGCATGGCTGCTGGGATCACTGTGGATTCGCTCAATAGACAGCGGCAAGTGGGCGCGAGGCTGGCATGTGGCTGCCTGCGCATGCGTGTGTGGATGATCATGTCAGTAGTTGGATTGCTTTTCTGCAGTGTCATGAGCGGCGGCGTGAGAGCCGTATCGGGCCGTGTTGACCAAATAGGATAATGGTGTATTGGCTTTCCCTGACTCTCTGTGACGATATCTGCAAGCCATCTTAAAGGAATAGCGCTTCTCTATGGAGTACGGAGTAAGCCCATCGTTCTTCGGCAGTGGCGCGGCTTGGTGCTACCCGGCGCCGAATCGTGATACTGCATGGATGAGTTTGTCATATGGCGAATGATGAACTACATTCTATTGCCCACACAAGGACTGTTGCTCCAAGCCGATAAATAATGGATAATTTAGAGTTTTAGCAATGAAATTGGATTCTACTTTGATAAATGGCGTCGAACTGAAAGGGAAATTTGCTTGCCATGTTTGTTGATAGCTAGGAGCTGTTGGACCTACCCTAAACCCTACCAAAATTTTGTCTTCTGAAGGGGGAAACATGATTCAAATCCTTTAACTCATTTTGAGTATAATACTATCCTCATTACTATCTTTACTTCTCATTTCGCATTCCATTGTTAAGTAAGGCTAAGCGCGTCGAGTCTGATTTGCTAGTCTTAAGACTATAATGGCGTATGATAAGACCTTACTATGTGAACAACCATGCCGCTTTTTTTTCTTACTTCCTTTCATTCTCTTGTGAAACGTGTATTAACATGAATCATCTGACTGAAGAGTTTATTTAGGAGTCCAAACTCTTATTAATAGCCAAATCTCCTCAGCAAGGTCCTCGATTGTCTCTTTTGCCTCTGTGACCCAGGTAGCTGTCATGATGGCGTCATGCTTGACCAGACAGGCCGGCTGTGGGATCAAGGCCCTCAAATAGCCGCTACTGCGTGCCACGCGAACGATTTACCAGAATTGATTCACTCAGAACTGAGAATAATTGATCATGAATATATGAGAATAATATCGACTACACTTGACGAGGGTAGAGCTTCCACTTACGCAACAACAGCCTACAAGTAGACGGAGCAGTCGTTCAACATGAACAGCACTCTACCTCTTGCTCGTAATCATACGCGACGAGCTGCCATGAATTTGACACCATTTTGGCAACAGATTGGGCTCGATACATGTGGCAACCGAACAAACATTCGACCATCTCAGAACGCGCGGTATTTCAGCCACATTTCACCAAAAAGAAAGACCTCGTCGCCCAAATGGACAGAGCAGCCGCCGACAAGCCATGACACTGCGAACCAGCCTCGACAGGGAAACAAACACCATCCGCTATCAGTGCTGCCGCTAGCAATGATTTTACGCTCACTATTTACAAGTACAGTGTCTTCATCGCCAAAGCTCCTCGCAGGATCGCTCTGCCTGCTTCGCATCTTGGCGCATACAAAGGTCAAGCTGCTCGACCCAGACCACAACAGGCTGTTGCGATACGTATTGTACCAGTCTATTTACAAGCAGTTTTGCGCCGGCAAGGATGCCGACAAGGTTGCGAAAACTGTCGCGCAGGGTAAAAGTATTGGCTTTACTGGTACCATCCTGGCGTACGCCAAAGAGTCTCCTGAACATGGCCAGGGCTCGTCGACGGAAACCGTGTCACAGAACGCCGACCGAGAAATTTCTGAATGGCTCAAGAATTCCCTCGAGACTGTGAGACTTGTCACTGCTGGCGATTTTGTTGCTTTGAAGTAAATTTACCACCGCGCTGTAAATTAATACATCCTGAGGGAGACCAAGCTAACCGTATTTTTTCTTCTCAGATTTACTGGTGCGGGCAGTCTCGCCCATGAACAGCTGTTGCAAGGGTCTATGCCAGGCCCGTACCTGGCCGACTCAATCGACCGAATATGCGCGCTTGCTCGTGAGCGTGGCGTGCGCGTTCTGATTGACGGGGAGCAAGATGCGCTGCAGGACACCATTGACAGGTGGACGATGCACGTCGCCAAGAAGTACAACACGGTACCCGGGAAAGCCATGATATTCGGCACGTACCAGGCCTACAAAAAGACAGCGCCCGCGGTGCTCGCCTCCCACCTCAGAGAGGCCCGAGAAGGAGAATTCACGCTTGGTGTCAAGCTGGTCCGCGGCGCCTACCTCCACTCGGATCCTGCCGAGCGACTGCACGACACCAAAGACGATACGGATGCGTGCTACGACTCGGCCGCGGCCAGTGTGCTGACGCGCGAATGGAACGCGACCGTCGCGGGCAGCGGTGCATACCCCCCGGCGAGCATCATGTTTGCTACGCACAACGCGACGTCGGTGAGGAGGGCTTATTCCATCTACACGTCTGGCCGCGCGCGATCGGAAATTCTCTTTGCCCAGCTGCAAGGGATGGCGGATGAGATTAGCTGCGAGCTGGTGGAGATGAACAGGCCCGCTGCGCTCCAAGACAGGGCAGCGGCTCGTACGGAAGAAGCGCATACATTTCTTCCAGTCTACAAGTACATGGCCTGGGGCACTACGGGCGAGTGTATGAAGTATCTGCTGCGCAGAGCAGAAGAGAACAAGGATGCCGTGAAGCGAACAAGAGAGGATCGGGACGCAATGTGGGCAGAACTGGTACGGCGTACCAAAGGAGCACTGTTTCACGGCAGTGACTAGGCTGGGGTGGATGGCATGCATGAACATTGATACCATCGTTGATTAATCGAACAGAGTTGCTCTTTGTGTTAGATGCAATAATGGATACGACTGTGATAAATTACCGTGTTTCTCCAAGATTACTGTCGTCATTTATCACCGAATGACATGGTCGCGTATGGTGGGCTTTTGCCTCCCCTTGATCGATTTTGCCAGTTTACTAACCACTTTGTTTTGTTTGCCCTACTTGGACACTAAAATGCTGATCCCTGACCAAGACAACTACGCAAGACATCCAAGGTTTCCCTGTCTAGCGCTGGACTGTGCCTGCGATCAAAGCGTGAGCCAGAAACACTGCCGAAGGGACTGAGTTGGATACCTTTCTAGCCAAATTCTAGCAAGACTCAGTGCAATATAGCGAGCGACATTTGTGCTTTTTACCTGGGCCGATAGCTGACACTGGGCACTTGTTTCGCGGCCAGGACGGTAACTAGAGTGGCCACATGGCAAGAGTAGTGCAAAGTGTAAAAAGAGAAGTTTCAAACAAGGACCAACCGGTTACCGGCCTGTTTGACAGTTTAACTAAACGGCGCCTAAATTCTGGTACTGGAAGATACTGCACTCTTATCCAACTCGCGCCGGATACAGTCCAGACGGGCACAACTGGCGATCCCTAATGACTCGCAAGCTTTTCCGGAGTGCGGAATAAGAACCCCAATTTGCTTTGTGCTGGGGCCGCTTTTGATTGTGGGTTAATTATCCCTACCTGCAGGATAGATGGGCAACAACTTCAGCGGGAGGGGAGAAAGGGCGACGTCCGTGCTCCAGCCCAGCCAGCCCACAGGTCTGGTCGACCCGGCTGCCACCCACCCATAAAATATATCACGCCGATATGCAGGTCCTTTCGTCCAGCCTTTGCCACATCCGAAATGACAGGTAAATGAGCCCCAGAAATACTATGGGGGCTGCGGGTGGCGAGGGGGCTTTGGGTGGGCTCGCAGTGTGAATAGAGAAGGGTAAATTTTTTGGGCGTTTTTCTGTACAGATCTCTCCATCTAGTAAGAAAATCACTCTTATTAACAAGGGTAATCATTAGCACAAACCGAGTTCCTGGGTTTGCTAGATGATGATGGGACAAGCCACAACTGTGCGAAAGCAGGTGACGGGGGGGCAGATCATGAATATTATGCCCAATTGCTTCCAGCTCGAGTCGTACGACCCTGTCGCTCAGTAAACTCGGCACTTGCATGAGAATCATCTTTTCCTACACTGCCCAGGCGCAACTTGTGACGTGGGAAATTGGTCACCACATTCTCAAGTATTTGGCTCAGAGAAGTTGTTGTAGCGAGATAAAAAACAAATAAAATAAAACGGGAAAACGAGAAAAAGAAAGATTTTGTCTACGAACGAGCGTTGGGCTTCGTGGCTTTGATATATCCTTTTTTGCTTTCTTTTTGGCCACAGTTCAGCCTGCCGATCGCTGAAAAGCGCGGATGTTGCTTTTGTCAAGTGGCTCCGCAAGCCACATTTCAAGACTTGATGGTACGAATCGAGCTTTGAATGAACCATTTCTTTTTCCCATTGTGCTAGTATCGACCCAGGTCACTGTTCTGGCTGCCACCCTCAACTGTGCTACAAGCCCTTCGCCGTGTTGCTTGGTCAATGATCAGCCAGCAGATCAGGACAGCTTCGCCTGTGCGTAACCACGCGAGCTCGACGAAAGACAGTTTGGCACGCTCTCGCATTTAGCTTCGGCCTAACGGCGTGCTGGTTTAGCTTCATTTGTTACTTTTTCCCTTTTCTCGTTGTCCCGTATATGCCTCTCAACTTGCTTTTCTCTTGGCCCCAAGCGAGAAAAGTGACGAGTTACGATTTTTTCTTTAACCCAGCTGTTTCTGGCGCCCTCTTGTCAGATATGGATAAAAACTGATGCATGCAAGGTCTCCTGATGGATTCTTGCCTGCCAAGCCTGTGTGATTGTGACAAGACAGGGGCAAGACGCGGCCATCACCCGCGTCACTTGTCTTGGACCCAGCCGCGGTCGCAATTCCGTCGCTGACCCCCAACTACTCATGACTCTGTACAGAAACTCAATGCAATTGCCGATTGTTCTGGCCCCTATGCCATTCGTCGATTTCGTATCACAGTGAAGTTTATTTAATTACCTGTATTATTCGGGGCCAATGACGATCAGAAACGATATCCTTGACCCTAGTAATATTTCCGACCAAACCCGAGGACAGCGGAGAGACCGTTGATTCCCAACCTTCTGGATCTCTCCCATCACAAGGTTTCTCATTAGCTCCAACCCGGCCGTGTCTGGCGATTCATCATATGCCACTGAATTGCAATGCAACGTTTGCCAGAGACAGGTCAACACATTTTCCATGTGGTTGGCCGAGATTTTGCAACTGCGCAGCGCCACAGACAAGTTCAAAAGCAAACTGGAATGGAGCATGTCTCACAACTGTCCTCGGGCCGTGGAGCTGTGCTGTTGATCAACACACTTTAGCAGCATTCATGCATCGATGCCCACTGTAACTACTTGCTCATTAGTTGACTCCAAGTCCATGTCTCTCATCCAGCCCACAGACGCACCACACACACCTCAATCGCCCATCCACCAGCCTCTCGGAGTGACGGTACGGCCCCCTCTCCCTCCCCAGCCCAGAGCTTGATACCTGTCACTTGAACCACCCCCGTCCTTGGTCCAAAAAGGGCAGCGATGGGAGAATGAAAACCCAAAATCCTTAGTATAACCAAATTTCCACGGCCGTGCCCCTGCATGTCGTGGTGCTCAGGCCCCAGATTTTTTATCGGCCGCCTCACTCCCCATCCTTGCACAGCAATCACCCCATCACATAGCAAGATTCGCGTGGCAGCCAAGCAGCCAGACGATTTATAATTTGCTTTTTACTTATTCATGCGTGAAAACGTCCGAGGGTTGGCAGATCCCTGATCCCTTCACGGCAACGGCGCAGCAAGTAGAGAACTGGAGACGCCATCCCAGTTGGCCCACGACATATATGAAGACGGCTATCCGCATCATAACTATCGCATTGTGAATCACGGCGCTCTCTCTCTACTATCATCAGCCCATTAGTGCGTTACTGGCCTCATCATTGGCAATTACTTGAATCGTTTACATTCCTTTATTTTCATTCTCTTCGTTAAAATAACAGGTAGTGAGTTCAGTACACAAAGCCTACAAGATGGGCTCTGAACTCGGCAACACGCCAGACACCAAGCCCGTAGCCAGGGTCAATGGCGTCGGCATCTTCTACATCACCTTTGCCACGGCCTGGTCGCTCGTCCTGTTCGCGGCCATGGCGTATCTGTGGATCAAGCGCAAGACGCAGGTCCTCCGCATCCGCGGTCTGCCTATTGCCTTTGTGGGCATCCTCTTCATGCACATCTACTGGATCTGCGTCGTGACCGGCTACGTCTACGGGCCTCTGATGCCCGAGGTGGCCGAGTACTGGATTATGGGCATCTGGCTGCCGCTTGGCATCGCCCTCTTCCACGCCTCCAACACGCGCTTCCTGTACGTCGCCAACGCCCAGAAAAAGTACGCCAAGCGCACCACGGAGCCCTACCGCATCTTCACCCGCCGTACCGGCCGCATCTCGCTGCGCGAGGCGGTCAAGGTCTGGTGGCAGCAGCTCGACTACAGCAACAAGACGCTCATGACCGTCGCCGTGGGCATGAGCCTGCACGTCAGCCTGACCGTCTTCATGTTCCTCATCTCCCGCAAGTTCCACGACTCGTGGGGCGTCGACGGCACCGAGGTCACCGGCACCCCCATGGAGGTCAAGACGGCGCAGGGCCGCGGCTGGGAGTGGTGGCCGTCCATCTTCTGGCAGTTCTTCTGGGCCTGGATCGTCGCCCCCATCATTCTCTTCAATGCCCGCAAGGTCCACGACACCCAGGGCTGGCGCCTCCAGACCATCGGATGCTGTCTTTCTAGGTAAGTCCTCACACACCCTTGCTTCCTCTTGGTCACCTTGCGCAGGTTTCATGCTAACATTGTCATGTAAAGCCTTCACGCCGCCCCCATGTGGCTCATTGCTCTCTACGTTCCCGCCATGGGTCCCGTCAACAACTACTTCATCCCGCCCATGTGGATTGCCGTGTCCATCACGTTCCTTGAGATCTTCACCGTCTTCCTCCCTGTGTGGGAGGTGCGCAAGGCGCGCAACCTGAGCCAGGAGACGCTCGAGTCCATTGCCCGCTGGGAGTCGCGCCAGCGCTTCGGCGGCGCCGCCGCTGGCAAGGACGGCAAGTCGCTGCACTCTGAGACGTCGGGCACCACCTGGGCGTCTCGCATGTCTCGCGCCGCGCCTTCAGTCGGCTCCGGCTCCGGCGGCTCCATCCTGACCATGGACGCGCTCGAGCACACCCTCGAGAAGAACCCCGAGCCTCTCCAGGAGTTTTCCGCCCTCAAGGACTTTTCGGGCGAGAACGTGGCCTTTCTCATGCGCGTCCGCGACTGGAAGCTCGCCCACGACCTGGCCCAAAAGAACCGCAGCGGCAGCACCAGCAGCACAGAAGACGAAAAGTCGCTCGACTCGCCGACATCGTCGTCGCCGCGCTCGCGCGAAATGTTTGAGGGCGCGCTGCACATCTACCTCGACTTCATCAGCGCCTCGTGCGCCGAGTTCCAGCTCAACCTCTCCTCGCAGGACTTCCGCAAGCTTGAGGGCGTCTTTGAGGATGCGGCCCGGCTCGTGGTCAACCAGGAGTCCAACACGTACGACCCGGCGACACCGTTTGCGGACGCGCCGCGCGACCCGGCGGAGAATGCCGCGGCCGTCATCCGCTACACGGGCGCCATCCCGGACGCGTTTGACGAGAATGTCTTTGCCGAGGCGGAGCTCAGCATCAAGTATCTCATTCTCACAAACACCTGGCCCAAGTTTATCAAGGAGCGTCGCTCATTTGATGCCTCTAGCACCGCCGAGACTGTTTAAAGAATGGTTTCAGTAGCTCTGAAAAAAAAATTGCTTTGGCAAGTCTAAAAATGATATAATAATATTTGTTATTCAAAAAGGATCATGATGTGAAGGATATGGGTTTATTGGGAAATTGGAACGCGAACAGGACTGGACTTCCTAACTTTTAGTTCTTATTATTTGTGTATTTTTTGCAAGGGTGTTTTTTTCTTCGCTTCTTCGATACCCTGAGTTTGGTGTACTTACTTTTTCTCTACTTCTTTTCAAGGCATGATACGCATAGCCTTGCCACACTCCTTAATTTTAATTTACTCATCACATCAAAGTTGTTGTCCAGTGAAATGTGTACCATGCTTCCGCCATTGACAAGGGTTCTACGAACCACGCTGCCAAGAGCCCAGAATGAGCCCATATTTGTTCGGCGGTCGGATACGGCTATTAAGGAAATTCCGACTCCGACTTCATCAATGGCTTGGGCGAGGCTTTTGCACAGCCTAGCTGTTCCAAGACTGGTGCGGACCGGTCGCTCCGTTAACTCCGGTGGCCGACCCATTCGTAACCATGCATGAAATTGTGTCGTCACTGCTGCGGTTTATTCTGGAAGCAAACAAAAAAATAATGTCACTGCAATATTCAAATCCAGTCGCTTCATAGTCTTTACTTACCTGAATTAATTCCATTTTTCTCCGAGACGTTAGTGGTGAAGAGACACACGAAGCAATGGCGTCTGGCGCATCCGCCGCCTCGAATGGCTGGCCATCGCCTCAGCAGGCGAGCGGCATCAAAATGCGGGCTTGTGCCAATTGCTCCCGGCTCAAGATGAAATGCCGGTGGCCGGCCGGGGCATCACCGACAGATAAGACGGCGTGCACCAGGTATGTAAATCATACATGCATGCATGTCCTTCATGTAGCCGCTGTAGGTGGGAGTGTGCCCGGCTAACAGGAGTTTGTTTTAGGTGCGAGCGGCTGGGAATATCCTGTGGTGTGCCCAGCAGCGTGCCACGAAAAAAGAGAGGCAAATCAAAGTGAGTTCCGGATGTCGCCGGTAACTAAAAATGATAAACTACTGTTCTGCTAACCTTGAACCCTGCCTCACCGTGCAGTCGAGTCGCGCAGCTGGAGCAAAAGCTGGATGGCATCATGTCCATCCTCGAGTCCAATCAGAGAGCCAGCCAAATGAGCGGCCCGAGCACCACAGCATCATCATCAAACCCGGCCAATGCGCCATCACCACTCACACCAGACAGCAGCCAGTGCGCGCCGAGAAGCGGCGCGGCGGCGGCGGCGCCGTGGCCATACCATTCGCTGCCGCCCGAGGCGCGCCAGGCAGCCGAGCAGATTGGCGAGCTCGAGTCGCCGACCAGGACCGGCTTTGTGGACCGCGGGGCGGCGGAGAAGTTTGAGCTCGTGCCGGGCTTCAGCATGACCATCACCGAGGCCGCCGAGTACCTGCACACGTACCGCAGGGACTACATGCCCATGTTCCCGTTTGTAATCATAGAGGAGACGACCAAGCCGCACGAGCTGTACTACAACGCCCCGGCGCTGTTCTGGATGATCATGGCGGCCGTGGCGCACACGTCGGAGGAGGTGGACACGTCCATCAAGAAGTGGCTGCGGCAGTATCTGGCCGAGCGCATCATTGTCCGGCAGGAGAAGACGCTGGAGATTTTGCAAGCGATTCTGATCCACCTAGTATGGTACGTACACCGAGAGCAATTTGATAAATCACGCTGTTAACACCGTTTGCAGGGGCTCGTTTCACTTCTTTATAGACTCCGACACGCCGGTCTTCATCAACCTCGCGCAAAATATTATTCTGGACCTAAGGCTAGACTGGCCGCCGGAAAGTGGCCAGGTACAACGCCAGTCGTTACTAGGGGCGGCGTGGTGCCACATGAACAAGACGCATCTAATGAAGAAGCGAAGAGCCCACACGCCAGCCGAGATCCGTGCGGTTCTGGGTCTTCACCATGCATCATCAGTGTACGTATCTTGGCAGACTCATTCTACTTTCCCATTGCAAGTGTCGCTGACCAGCCTCTAGCACAATGACCATGTTTCGCAGGGGACCTGGTGTCTCGTGGAACATGTACTTGACGAAATGCTGCGAGTCCATGGCGGCATTGTGCGAGCACCCGCTCGACGAGCTAATGACGGCGAGCGTACGCCTCCAGCGCATCGCGCAAAAGGGTCTGAGTGCGCTGCCGGGGACGGAATACGTATGGGGCCCGTCGTCGATTGTATACGGCCACGCGCAGGAAATGACCATGACCCTGACGCGGGATAACATGGAAAAGTTTGTCAAATCACAGAGAGCAGAGGTACAAAATAGCTGTAAGTCTTTCCTTACCCGCCACCCCACCCTTGGCATGGAGTGGACTAACACATTTCATCTTCTTTTACAGCAATGTTTCGGCTTCTCTACCACGCCCTCCTAGTGCGCCTCTACGAGCCCGTGCTGGGCATGCAGCCCGCGACGCCCAACATGGACAACAGCGCCAACGCCAGCGGCCTCCCCCCCTTTCGCCGCAGCGACATGCTGTGGCGTCTCGTCGAGGCGTGCCGTACTTTCTTCGAGGTGCGCAGCTCCCTCTCCATGGCCGAGACGACGCTCCGCCCGTCCACCACGACGGGGTTCGTGGCCTTTACCGTCGTCACCTCCTCGCGGGTGCTGTTCCACGCGGCCGAGGACTGGGACCCGGCGGTGGCGCGGCGCTCGTTTGACTACGGGGCCGCCATGGTGCGGCTGGCGGCGCAGTTTGAGCGTGCGGGGGAGTGGGCGCAGGGGTGCGGGCGGCGGCGGCAGATGATGGACGACAAGATGACGCTGTTTGAAATGTACGCGCAAAAGATGCGGTGGATCCAGCAGTGGTACCAGACGAGGATCGAGACGGAGGAGGCGGCCGCCGCGGCTGGCGGGGGCCAAGGGACTGGCCGGGATGATGGCGACCCCTCGATGGATGTCGAACCCGCGGATGGGACTGTTGATGAAGTGGCAGCTGCTGCGATGGCGGCGTCAATGCCACAAGAGGAGGAAACCGGCGGCCTCTCTGGAGGACAGCAACATCTGGGCGGTGGCTGTGATGCCTCAATGCCGGGCGTGAGTGGTGGTGGTGGTGGCGGCGTTCCGCTGGAGACGGATCAGCAGCCGATTCCTAGTTTCTTGCCGGATTATCAGTTTGACGATACGTTTTGGCAGGAGATGCTCATGTGGGCACAGCCACCGCCGTTTGGGGGGTTTAACATTGTGCAGAACACTCTGTAGGGGTGGGATGTGCCGAGTCCAGATTGCCAAATCCTGTATATTTATCATTTGTAGCCATTTGTACATAAACCTGACTTGGATGCCAGTTGAAATGATACGCACCACCTTATCGAGATTTACGCAGATCAACCAGTTGTCATTATTTTCAAATTTGTGTAAAAGTTTTGGATAAAAAAAGGAATAATTTGTCCGTGTAAGTCGGTCCACGATCCGGCTCGGCACCGGTCCGGAGGTCCCACTTTCAATTCCACTTTCCCCTGATCGCCACCAGGCAAAACTGACTCGTCGGTAATACGTTTTACCATCTAATCTGATTCCTCGAAGCGTAATCATACCAGGAGCCTGACTGTTTTACCTCTACGTGAATAATTAATCATCCATCATGTCGACGAAACCAGTGCGTGATTGGGCATATCTGCTCATCATCGGCCTCCAACTCACAGGCATACTCTGTACATTCTGTCCCGTCCTCCTCTTACCAATGTATCTGCTAACACCATATTCTTCTTTTCTTCTCCCCAGGTCTTGATCTGGTGGAATTCTACCCCGGATGGCTGTGGGAACCAGCCGACGCACCGCTGCATTTCCTCGTGGGCCTGCGCCGCAACTACCTCGCCTCCTCTGGCGATCCCTTCTTCAACGCCTCGTCGGCGGTGCACAGCGCGCCGTGGTTCCGGGTCTTTGTGTACATTGAAGGGCTCGTGCAGTTTCCGCTCGCGGCGTTTCTCGTCTCGCAGCTCGCTTCAAGGCGGCGCATGACGGGCGCGGCGGAGCTGGCTGGGCTGGCGTTTGGGTGCCTCACCTTCATGGGCTCGGCGGCGTGCTGCTTTGAGCTGCTGCACATGGGACCGGATGAGGTGGCGGCGGAGAAGAAGGGTTCGTTGCTGTATGGGACATATCTGCCGTTTGTCGTGATTCGTAAGTTGACATTCTCTCTCTGGGTCACGAAATTGCTAATATTTTATGTAGCTGCGGTGTTGGCGGTTGACATGTTTCTGCGATTGCTGCCTCGTGTGCAGGCCACAAACAATAAAGACAAGGACGAGTAGTCAGTTATTACTTGAAGGTATTGATCAATTTTCTTAAATTATGGAATGAATTTTGGCTGTACCAGTACAGCTTTGAGATAAAAATACAGAAGCAGACGGCGTAAATGGCCTCGTGACATGATTCTCGTTTCTAGCGTTGTACATTTTTCTTTTCCTCCGTTTTCGTACACAAAAAAACATGACAAAAAAAAAAGAAGTAAAATCCTTGAAAAAAACCTAGTCCATGCGCTTCGAGTACCCCCAGCCATTGCCTACACCATGGCCCAATGGCGTCGCACCGCCCAGCGCTCGCCCCTTTAATCTGCGCGGTAGAATCACGCCCATGGTATACATGGCGGCCACCAGCCCACCGGCCACAAAGGACACGAGGCTGTAAAAGACGGTGCTCGCGTAAATATGCCCGCCCAGGCCCTGCCACTCGACGCGGCCCTCCGAGTGCGGCAGATGCGGCGTGGGGAACCAGCGGACGGAGAAGCGCAGGGGCAGTGGCTCGCCAATGGTCAGCTTGGTCGACTCCTCGCCCTGCATGTGGCTGAGGGGGCTGGTGCTGTAGGAAATGGCCGAGTCGAGGACGCCGCTGTCGTGGTGGTGCAGGTGGTGCTTGGGGACGGCGTGGAGGAGCACGTTCATGTGCGTCGAGATGTGCATGTGGCTGAGCTGGAGGGTGCCGGCGATGGCGAAGACGAGGGGGATGTACTCTTGCGGCGCCGGTGTCTCGCCGACAATGGTGACGTGGGCCGGGGGTCGGGCGGGGAGGCGGCAGGAGAGCGGCGCGTCGCTGTGGATGTAGAACTCGAGGAGGTGGAAGAACTCGTGGGAGATGGGGATGGTGCAGTTGACCTCGCCCTCGACGCCGTAGCCGAACTCGAGGGGCTTGGTGGTTTCCTTGCAGACGGGGAAGGGTATCCACTGGAACTGGTGGTTGCTGTCCTCGATGTGCTCGCCGGTTTCGCTGTCCACCTTGTTAGTATGCGCAGGATGGCATGGTATGTAGGGGGCGGCATAGTATGGGTTTGGTTTGGTATGGCATGGGTTGGGCTGCGTACGAGCTGCGGTTCATGCACTCAATCTGGATGGGCGCTCCATAGTGGTAAGACGGCAGCGCCGAGTGATCAATGTCTGTGGCGGCAGCGGCAGCGGCGGTGGCGATGAATGCAGCCAGCGCGGGTAGGATGGTGAGCGCAAACATGATTGTGGTCGTCCACTGGCTGGCTGTCGGTCGTGGAAGTCGTGATGCCGGCCGGTACAAACGTCGACGGGGAGGCTGAGGAAACTAAGCTATCGTCGCATTGGAGTAGTGGCGGTCTCAAGCTCCTCGGAAGCTTCTGCAGCTATTTATTCAACGGCGATACCTCGAAACACAAACACATGCAGACGCTAGGCAGCACAATTCGTGGACGTTGCGACGTGGCTTTTGCACCTTTGCCAAGTTGGATGGTGAAGCGGCATCACGGAGCAAGCATCACGTGCAAGGGGTAGCTTGGTCGCTAACAAGCCTAAAAGTTAGTGGTCTTGGGGCTGAATAGCGGTACTGTGAGTGGAGGCTTCAGTGTGTTTCTAGTGGAAGGCGCATCCTCTAGCGGCCGTTTCCAGCGGGCATGGAGCTCAGATCGATCGTCCAGCCACTGTATTGAGTCAGTATATTCCCGTTTTCACGTCCTTTCTCTCTTTCGGAGGAGGAGGCAGAGCATGCTACTGTTGAAAATGACAACAATTGGTCTCTACTCTAGTTATATAAACCCAAAAGTTTTACTGTTGTTCGGGCGTAGGACTGCCTTGTTGCGCTCGTATTGGCTCTGGCTCACCTGCACTGTGCTATGATGAGCTTATAAAATAAAAGTGTATATGTTTGTGTCAAGCAGATAGAGGATAATAACCCAGCCTTGGTTGTGGCTGGCCACTTTTTGGCGCAACAGTTTGCTCTTTTAATCCACATAATTCAGGGTTGAAAAAGATCATGCCGAGTGATGATTAGAAAAGAATTCCATGCAACTAGTACAGATGACATTACCGTAGCGAGTGTTCCCGCCACTGCACTTCAAGCCTACTATGCTCGTTTTAGTAGTGTACATAAACCCATTCATTCATCTCATTCATCTGCCAGCCCCGTCATGTACAAAACATCCCATTTAATCTCCCAGCCTTGCCCATTATGCTTGTCAACCAAGTGCTTGTGAATCAACCCTCTAACCTCTTCCAAATCATGCGCCGCCCACTGCTCCTCGCTCCAGTATGTCTTTAGCAGAAACGGGAGCATCATGGCAAAAAAGTCCATGTACTCCTCTGCGTTCTTGATTTGATATGAGCCGGACTGCTCCGTCACCTTGACATTCTTGAGCCCAAGCGACGGTAGATGCGTCTCGAGCCACGCCTTGTCGTACCAATGCCCCGACGAGTGTAGCTGCATTGGCATCACCTCGGGAAACGGCGCGTCGAATGGCATGGATGCAAACGCTGTCCGCATATCTGCGAACCAAAACTTGTTTTCCTTGTGTTTGGGGAATGTCGTGGCGCCAAAGACGCCGCCTGGTTTAAGAACCCGGATGGCATCTGTGAACAATGTTAGCTTGCCTCATGACTAGCCTGTCGGTGGACATGGAGTATTGTTACCCTTGATAGCGGCATCAGGGTCTGGCATAATGTGCAAGCCAAGACAGATTGTCACATGAGTAAATGTGCTTTGCGGTAATTTGGTATCCTGCACAACACGCGTTAGCAGCTGTAGGGCGAATCCGTGAGACAACGACCACCCACCTGTGCATCTAGAACTCGGGCATCGAAATTCACCCAGTCCTCCGACTCGGCACGGTGCTTCATCAGGGTCACCATGGATTCCGAGACATCACTCGCCAGGATTGAACCAGCCTTGAGCGTGCTGCGCGGCAGCAACGCATGCAGCTCCTGCGGCAAGCTACCCGCACCGGCAGCATTGTCCAGCAGCGCTACCGGTTCTATGCGGTCCGAGGAGAGGCCCATTTGTGGTAGCAACGGGCGTGCTAGCTGACCGATGAGCGCCTTGCATGTATGCACCCAGACGTCATGGCTGCGCTTGTCTGCCTCGGCAAAGTGCTGCGATAGGTTCTTGGACATGTTCTCCATGTCGGCGGTGCCTGTGGTGGCGGCACCTGAGCTAGACTGGGACGACGTGATTTGAAATTGTTGAGAGCAGGAATTTGTGGGAAAATATCCAAATGCAATGGGAATGGATTTGGTCATGTCCGAGACAGTTTATATGTTTATATATCAAGTGTCGGAGACAATTGAACGTTCATCGGAGACTTCTGACTCTGTTTCCATTCTTATACCCTGTCGGCATTTGCCGTGGACAGATGTCGGCAACTTTCGATCAAATTAAATGGAGAAACATTTACCCTGCAGTTTTAATACCATACATTCCTAAGTTCCAAGGTATTTTCTTGAAAAAATAATAAAATGGCATACAGATTTTTTATAAACTGTTGACAATATGTGCTTGGATGCCAGTAACTGAAACTTGTTCTATGCGCATGTGCCGAACGGCATGAGATGAGTAACTACTGATGTAAGAAGGGGATTTTTTTAAAACTATAATTCCAACATACTGGCTAGCTCGTGTTTCATTCATATACATGTCAATCTTTACCGTATGACCCATCATCAACCAACGGCCACATCTCCTCCACAGCCTGCCTCACGCTCTCTGGCAATGGCCCCCGTCGCACATCAGCAACGTTTGCTTCCAGCTGGTCAATCCTCTTGGCGCCAATGATGAGGGCATCTCCATCCTGAAGCACGGAGTGATGCGTGATCCAGCGCAGGCAGGCCTCCTGCAGCGTCAGCTTGGGATCGGCAGCCTCACAGGCAGCCTGCAGCTTCCGCATGGCCTCATGCATGGCTGGCTTCTCAAATGTAGTGGGGTAACCGCCCATGGTGCTCTCACCCCTCCAGCGGGTTCGTGCCAGGTCCTTTTCCGATCCGAATGTGACCTTGCCAGTCAGAAAGCCTCCTGCAAGTGGGCTTGAACGCGAGAGAAGTGTCAGCTTACATATGGACATGAAAATGAAGAGAAAAAAAAAACCCCACCTAAATGCATAAAATGCGCAGTTATGCTTGCGTAGCAAAGGGATCAAGTCCTTCTCTGGACCTCTATAGACGGCATTATAGAGACCTTGGTAGATGGACGGCTTCTGAAAGCCATTCTTCTCGCAAATGTCAAAGTACTCTGCCATCTGCTCTGTGCTGTAACTACACAGCCCGAGCTGTTTTATAGATCAGGTTAGTATTCGTCCCACGTCTTGAACTTTTTTGCTTTTGCCTCTCTACTTACCCTCTCGAATTGACCCTCCTGAAACTGACGGTGAAAGCTCTCAGCCTGCTCCGCAAGAGGCGTGGTATCGTCAGGGCCATGCGCGTACATGGTGCGTATCTTGTCCGTCTTGAGCAGCTCCATCGTCTTATTCGAGCTCTCGGCAATATTCTTGAATGCCAGCATGCCTTCCTTTGCGGGGATGATTTTGGAGTCAATGATGAATCCCTTTTCAGCGGCCCGGACCTCGCCCAGCAGAGTCTCTGCATTCCACCAATTTCCTGGCGGATAGGCCGCGGCGCTGTCGAGCTCGTGGATGTCGAGCTTGTCGAGCGCCGCGAGCAGCTCATCCACCTTGGCGGGCGTGTCCCAGGTGAATGTGAAGCTCTTGGCCGTGGTGCCGATGCCACCAGCTCCAAAGACGATATGAGGAGGCATTTTTTTTTTTCCTTCTTGAGGTCTCTACTGTACTAGAAATGAATCAAAGGCCAATGGCATGTGTGCAAGTGGCTTTGTATATGTTTACGGAATCGAAGCCAGAGTAGTGCTGAGCTAGACACTAATCTGGGCAATACTCCAAATACAAAGTAAGCACTAAAATTACCCAGTAAAACGGCGAGAAATTGATCTACTGGGTACCGCATCCCGTTCGACCCATATCTCCACACTGGTGGATTGTCGGCAAAACGGCATTAAAGGAACCAAGATACGAGGAGTTTATGTAAACATCCTGATATGGTTTGCAAGAACTTTATCGAAACACCATAGCTGTCAGTCTACTTCATTCTAGTCAGCCATAGCCACTCCACCTATAAATACCTTTGGAGAATTATGAATCGCGGCAACGGCTATTATCGGTCTACTGGTAAGTTAGTGGCCGAATGCTGTTGACTCGGGATTGCTGATGGATAGCTAGTGTTGCGCATTATCGGACGGCTTCAGCAACGAGATATAGCGGAGCTCAAGGCGATCGAGTTCTGAAGCATTCGTTTGGTTGATTATTAATTTATCACGCCAATAGACAGAACCTGACTCATAAAGGTCAGTTTGTCAAGTCTGAAGCTTACGCCCTTCCGTTTTTAAATGTACTCGTGTGCCTCCGCCGTCGCTTCAGCGCTTGACTCGAGACTTTGACAAATCCACGTTGTCGTGCGCTGCGACGCCGAGGACCCCGACGCCCAGCACAGCGCTCTCTCCATGAAAATCATTTGCTGCGCCTGCAGAAATAAAGTAAGAACCGTGAGCGGTACAGAGCTCGTTGACTTGATGCGTCTTCTTGATTATACGCCAGCACATTTCTGGGCGCCAGTTCGGTCGGTCCGACGGCCACGTATACTCAGCAAACATCGGCGGCAGGGATGATACCGTAACGAACCACTGACTTTAGAAAATCCCACCAAAAATGGAGTGAAACTCTCCAGTGCAGTCGTACAGCTCGCCACGATTGTCGGGGTCAAAGCTCTGGATGTTTCGCGAGATGGACTTCGCCTTGGGAAGTACTCCGCGAAGCGTGTTTGCCTCGTCCGTCACCAGAAATCCCACCTTTGAGATGGAAATTATTTCATGGAACAGTACCGTTGGACACGGATGTGGAGATGGCGCACTATGAAAGACGGCCAGCTCAACATTCTTCTGTTCCAACAGTTGAGCGCAGTGAGCTGGGCCGTGAACGGGCTAGTAGTATTGGCAAGTAAAATGACCCTATAGCGGTTGGCCATGTTGAGTTGGCTGTATAGACGCAAGTTGTTCTCTCTTCTCTAGGCAAAGGGAATCCTACATGAGAGCCTGTCCAAAGGCATTCTGACAAGACCCCGTAAATGTACCTAAATCCCTACAGGAGCGGGTATAGAGACGTCTATTCACGTATTAGACTAATTCCGCGTCTTTTGTGCAACACTCAAGCTCTGCACGCCAATAACTAGGGCTAGCCATCGGCCTTGGAAGGGAGGTTTCTTCTATCCGCTCTAGTAGCAGCAGGTTCTCCAAGAAACCCTTACTTTACTTGTTGGTGCAAAACATGTTCTTCCTCTCTTGAAATATGCCCATAATTCTAGCTCTCGTCCTTAGTCTGACTGCAGAGACTTTTAACATGCCATCCATTTAGAGTGATTCATCGTCTTCAAGAATGACCCGTATAAGCAAGTCAGAGCAGGTCGCTGACTGCTCCTTCCACTCAGATTACTCCACAATGACTGGCACTAAGAGCACTCCGTGAGCAACAGCAATGTCATCGCCAGCGCGATCTCCATAACCAGTGTAATCACCATCCCGGAGGTCATCTCCATAGCCAGTGTAATCACCATCATCGAGGTCATCTCTATAACCAGCGTAATCACCATTGCCTAGGTCATCTCTGTAACCAGTGTACTCATCATCATCGGGGAAATCGCCATTGCCAGTGTAGTCGTCGTTACCAGTAATACTGCTGACAAGAAGATTGTAACCGGCATCGGCGTCGTCAGTATCAGCAACACCTGTAGCACTGGGCCGACCAGGTACTATAGGCATAGCAGTCGTCATATTCGTTGTCGGTATTGCAGGCATTGTAGGCATTGCAGGTGTGCTAAGTGCTGGACGTGGTGGATGTGATGGATGGGCTGGATGCGTTATAGGTGTTGCAGGAGGCATTGCAAGTGGACTAGGAACTATTAATTTAGGTCAGTTATAAAGCTTCCCGCGGTTTTTTCTCATTACACATACCCAATGGCGCCGCCGATACGAGCTGGGCAGCAATGGCGATTATTAAAATATTACGGTGCATCTTGACAAACGTTGGTTTATCTCCCAAGTATGGACTTGCACGGATTGAATAAATATTTCGCGTCGTTATCTTCGATATTCGGCAGCTAATGTGTATTGGAAGTTGGAGAGAAGTCTGGGCCTATATAGGCGGATCACAAGTTGCTACACCCGGGACTGAAGTGAACGGTAGGCTGAGTTGGATGATACATTTCTCACTCCCTTTTCTGCCCACCAATCGTATCAAAAGCCCAACGACTGGAATGCCGTGTCTCGTTGTGCCATGTCTTAATTGGTACATGTGCTAGAAAGGTACTAAGTAATCGAGTTGCAGCAGTAGAGAAAAAGCTACTTTCTTCTTCTCGCTGTATATTATAACAACGCAGAGAGTGAACATTTTGAAAATAACCCTCGCGCCAGTCAATTTAGTGTAGAGGCTCGTTATTTTCGACAAGCGCACAGTTCAATTCGACTTTCGGCGGGCTAGGATTATCCCTTTGGCAGTCTGTACTATGTCTTACTATGTTATGTTATAGAATGCGGTACCTGCCTTGCCGTGTCTTACTAGTCTATGTTGATATGCTGTTTCTTTAAATATGTACAGCGCTGCTTTGCGCGCTAAAGAAGTGGAAGAAAAAGCTTCTGCTACTGTCTGGTGCCGCTGGTCCGACAGTAGGCTTATTCAAAGACACAATTGGCCGGGACTAAAGGAGAAGGCAGGAACCGAACGGCATGAGGCGAAGTAGAAGTCAACTAAAGTTTAGCAACATGATATACAGTCTAGTGCTAGAAAGAGAGGGAGCTAAGCAAACTCCTTACTTTAAGCTAAGAGAGATTTTAACTTATGAACTCGTTTATCAATTCTCTTAAAATTGCCACTTTCTTTAACGTTCAACTTCCCCAATTCCCTTTAACTTATTTTCCTGCCTGTCTTAATTTTCTTGATCTAAAACGAAAGGCGTGGGGCAAGCACTTTCCGGTGTGCACACGATGTTGCCAGGATTCTCTCACTAATAGAGCGATTCTTATCACGCTTTGATTGATAAAGGTTACATGGTTAGAAAAGAGATGGTTTCAATGCATCGAGCCACTTATTTGTGTACGTCTCTTTTACTACATAAGTTGTTGGAGAGTGTCAGTGTCACATAGGTGGGAATCCTGAAACTAGCTAGAACACGCTGTGGCGTAGAGAGTAATACCTCTGGGGACTATGGGAAAATCGAAGAACAACTTGGAGCACTCATATAGTCCATACGAGAGTAACCTCGGGATGTGGCTGGGGGTCTGAGCTTTTCAATGAAAGTTGACGGGGCACACAACCACAACCCCCAATTCCCCCAAGCTGATGCTACCATAGCCGTGGCTAACCCCCACGTAACTGAAGTACTAGTAAGTAATAACCTCCACATGCGGAAGTTGCCGTCGCATTTTCAGCCTTCGTTTAGTCACTGGCTTCGATTGTTCGGCCGATCGTCGTAAATTGGCGAATCAAATTCCCCCGAGTCGGCTGATTCCGAAGCTCTCTGCTCTACCGAGGCTACTTTAGACAAACACCACGCAGATCTACGTTTAAAAATAGCCTAGTGCTGTTACCCCATACTTTGTTACACCGTTCCATTGCTCGTGTGACTGCATCCAATGTCCTATCATTCGTGGATTTTTGTCCATTTCGGCTTCCAATCTCGGTGAAACCGGTTCGTTTGCCGTGGGACGCCAAGGCTCGGTCGACAATCCGGGGAACGATCGTGCCGCTTGAAAACTTAAACGAATCTACTTTAAAGTTTATAAGTATAAGTTAATATTTCAGTCAAATGTCAGCCTGGGTTTGGTTTTTCTTGTCACCACGATTTCTATTGCGTTACCTCTGAGATCTATTGAGTGACTCCAGTTCGAAGTCCACGAAATGCATTATACGCTTTTAGTTCCCTTCCTGGCGGGTATCCAGCTCCTTACTGGCGCTGCTGCGTCGGGGAGCATTGTGTCCGGTAAAGCGTTTGATCGCATCGCAATATTCTTCTTTGAAAACCAGGACTACGACAAGTCATACGGCGACCGTACGTTGCTTCCCCCAAATCTGTTTTCTCTCTACAAGTGATCAGCATCAAGATGTTCTAACGGCATTCAAGCAAACTTTAAATGGTTCCGATCCAAGGGCATTTCGCTGACAAACTATGTGGCTGCTACCCACCCGTCGATGGGCAACTACATGGCAAGTATTGCCGGCGACTACTTTGGCATGGACGACGACGACGACGACATGATTGCCCCAAAGAACGTTTCTACCGTTATTGATCTCTTGGAGTCGAAAAACATATCTTGGGCACACTACATGGAGGACATGCCCTACACCGGCTTCCAAGGTGGCGAGTGGAAGAATCGCAAGAATGGCAGAAACGACTACGTTCGCAAACACAACCCCGCTATTCTCCACGAGAGTGTGACCAAGGTTCCCTCCCGTCTGGCACAAGTGAAGAACATGTCTCTCACTGATACCAGCCGCTCCGAGTTCCACAAAGATCTCAACGCGGACAAGCTGCCTCAATGGATGTTTATCACGCCCAACATGACCTCGGATGGGCACGATACCGATGTCAGAACCTCCGGTAAATGGTGTCGCTACTTCTTGGAGCCGCTGCTGAAGGATCCCAAATTTACCAAGAATACTCTCATCCTTCTCACGTGGGATGAAACCGACACGTATTCGGGCCGCAACAAAGTCTTGGGCATCTTGCTCGGCGATGTCATTCCTCCAGAGCTGATTGGCACGGCCGATGACAGCTTTTACAACCATTACTCCCAAATCTCGACCGTCTCTGCAAACTGGAATCTCCCCACCCTCGGCCGATGGGACGTTGGCGCCAATGTGTTCAAGTGGGTGGCTGACAAGACGGGTGATAAGTTGCGCGCATGGGACAGCCAGTCAGAGTTTAAGAAGCATCTTTGGAATGGCTCCTACGCTGGGTACTTTAACACTCATGCCAAGAAGAAAATTCCAAAACCAAATCTGGCTCTCGATAAGCCAGTCTCTGGCAGGCCGATCTTGCAGTCAATTAAAGATACGTGGGCAGACAGCAGTGCACCAACCTATTACGAGGATACTATTAAAGTGCCTGATGACAGGAATCCCCCAAGCGGGTACAAGCCCTGAGTTATTTGGTGCGGCCTCCGGAACATGTGTTGATTCAGTACTCAAGTTTATAAGCATGTATTTCTATATATAAATAACCAAGGCCGTCATTGAAAAGTTTAATGTGCGAATCTAAAGTTCAATCTCTTGTTACCCTCATCCTTGGTCGTCGCCAGATACTCTACCCGCTCTTCTCTAGTCATGGAGAACCAAATCTCGTCCCGTTTATTGTTCTTGTGGACATAATAAATCTTGATCCCCACAAAGACAATAATGTTCCACGCCACCACACCTAAGAGCGCCTTATTTCCCGTATAGTAGTACGGCTTGTCGTTGTCTCTGTAGATTTGCGACGAAAAGATGCTCGAAATCTGAACAGACATGTTGTACAACGATGATCCCACGGTTCTTGTGCGCACGGAACCGGCGTTGCGCGACGTGAGGGCGACGAGAATTGCGTGGACATAGGGGTGACCGACAATGAGAGTCGAGAGCACCCACTTCGTCCAGTTGGCATTGGGGAAGTGGATGGGCAGGGCCACAAGGGCCACGAGGGCCGGGAGAACCCAGAACTGGGTAACAAGACCCAGCAGAACACGCTGGTTGATCTTCTCCGAGACCCATGTCCAGAACAGGAGCTGTATGATGAAAATGGTGTAGGCGGGTATGGTGAGAAGATTGGTTTCAAACGTGTTGAAGCCGAGCGCCTTGCATGTCAGGGTAATATAGGCAGCAGGCGGTGACGTCGGGATAGTCCAAGACAATCCAATGAGGTAGATGGGCCACAGATCATAGTCTAGCAGCGCCTCCCTAAACAGTGACCAACTCAGTCCCTGGCGGTTATGCATGGTAGACTTGCCTGGGTCATCGCGCAGAATGCGCGTCACCATGATGACTTCCTCGCGCTCTGTGAACCATCCCTCCTTTGGTCGAAGAAGACCCTTGTATTTCCCACGCTTGGTCTGCGTCGGTGAGGCAGGTAGATAGAGCCATGTGGCGATGCCAATGAGACCAGTAAAAATTCCCTCAATGAGGAACATGTATCGCCATCCCTCGTGCAGGAATCCCTTGCCGCGCAGATGCAGAATTCCATAGGCAAGGAAGGCTCCAACAACTTGCGTCGACTGGTACGAGGTCCAGAACCAACTTAGTCGCTTTGGAAGTTCTGGGTTTGTGAAGAAATAACTCAGATACAGAATGACGTCTGGGATGAAGCCGCCCTCGATTAGGCCAAGGAGGAAGCGGCATGCGAAGAAGCTGGATCGGCCTGACAGGGCTGCCTGCGAGGCCGCAACGATGCTCCACATGACCATTTGAATCGGGATCCATGTGTCAGGTCCAAGCTTTTTGCTGATGAGCTGGGAAGGAAGCTCGGCAAAGAGGAAAGAGCAATAGAATATTGTCTGCCCATTGTTGTAGTCATTTGTGTTCAAATGCAGATCCTCTATAATCCATATTAGTCAGGCGATTACAGTTTTTTACACAATGCAGGTAGCGCTAACATACTCAACATGTTGTCCGATAAGGCCTGGGAAATATTGCCTCGGTCAAGCTGCAAAGCGAAGAACATGAGACACGCAGGAAACGCGATCCTCCAGTCAAGCTGTAAATTTTTTTTAAAAAAAATTAGATTGGCCATTGCCCATAGAAATAAAAACGTATTAAAATCATACCTTGCGGATGAGTGCTGCCTCTTCCTCCTTTGTCCATGTTGCGCTGGGATCGAATCTGTGTGCGCCTTCGAACCCTTCGATGGGCTTGTAAACCTCCAAGGCTTCTGGCGCGACGAAAATGTCCTCGGCTCCACCTGTGAGATTTTCTGACGAAGACGAGGAGGACCCTGTTGTCTCTGCCTCATAGCCGGCGTTGATGGAAACATGGCTGATATCCTGGCCTCCAATCTGCCACCATCGCCGCGGTCGGTAGCGAAGGACATCGCCTGAGGTTTCTTTATTAGGAGGGCTTGTAAAAGCTTCTACATCCACACTGGAATTAGTTTTCGCCATTGTCTCAGTGTGCTGAATGAAACCTTGCTTGCATGGCATGAACCAGGCCTAGGGGAACGGCCTGTGCTATATAAGTACAACCCTCATCAAACCGATAATTAGCGTTGAACTAGGTGTGCCCATATACCGCTATGAAAAGGCATCATCAAAAAGACCAGTTATTTATCTGGTGGCGTAATGCGTAATAGTGTGTGGTGCTGATGAGATAGTCGTGCTAGCTGCGTCGGGGATGGAGTTCGTAATGACTGCATATGATTGCGTGACCCTCGACTGCCCGACAATCTATCTCTTACCCCCGGACAAATTGAAAATGTCTGGTTGGCAATTCCATCATTTCTGCCGCGGAATATAGCGCCGGCTTTCCAACAAATACTACGCCATCGCTCCTTGGGCCGTTTTATCCACTCGTGGGGTATGTTGTATGGGCATAATCCTGGCTGCGTATGAGCTACCAGTGCGTCGTGATGATTGTGGACGATTGCGTGACCTCCAACTTGCATCATTAGCTCTTTGACAAATTCACAACTTGACGAAACAACAAAGCGGGGTATTTGGGTTCGAGTCCCTCTACCTTATCTTCATCTAGTCTAATGGAGGTCTCGTACAAAAAATTAAAACAAATGGAATGCATCGCTGCCCCGACCGTTGCGCATCCGACGACCCTCCAACAGCTCCGTTTAATATCCGCTCTGGGTGAGCAACGTATTGTATCCGCCGGTAAAAAAGTAAATGCGGCTGTGGATTTCGGCTCTCCTGCTAAGACCGAGTAGATCCCGTCCAATTGCATATCAAAATGTTATGTAATCCCTTGCTTTGCGTTTTCTGCAGGTCGGGCTCCAGAAATGCCGCCCTTCATGCGAGGCTGAGCTTTGGAGATGGCGACATCTTGCATGCACCTGGGTGGATCAGCTGCGCATAGGTACAGACCAGATTCCACAGATATCAAAATTTGATAGCGTTTTAGAGTGACATTCGGAATTATGGCTGCAGTGCAGAACGGGCCGCAGCATCTGATATCTGTCTGGTCGCTGAGAACATGGGTGGCAGACTCGCTGTTGGCAGGCTGCCAGAGCCACGTGGGATTCCCTTCTTATTAACCATTTCCTACATCCAGAACCTCATATCCATCATTTTCGCCTTCAAAAAGCAATAAAACTGTCTAGATATAGCGCTGTTACTTCGAAGTCAAGGCTGCCAAGTGGGATGATCATTGGTCTCGTTCAAATCTCTTAGCCATCGCCCGATGAGAGTCGCCAGGGGCTTGGCATATAGTCACTCGCTCTTGATGGCTTTTGTACGAATAGAAAGCATTATTCTGACGTAAATAGCAGATATTGACCATTCAGGCTGGTAGCTACAGTATTGAGCCATTCGCATTCGTACCTGGCATTGTTCGGATTGTCCACGACCACAGCACAGTGCATAGTGAGCGACAGCCCATCACAGTGCTCTCGATGGCTCTTCGCGGCTTCCAAATTAGCCGCTCTACACATGTAGCATTGATACACCGTTGCGCAACCGGAGTGACGGTTGAGTTGCGTGTCAGGCTCTAGCTATGGTGTGATAGGGCTGACTGCGCCAAGAGTCGCCTTGGCGCATCGCTGTACGCAGCTGACCCTAGACAATCAGGGGACAAAGCTCTAGTATTGGGCTACTATTGAACGAAAATCCTGGCTAAAGGACAGGGGGCTTATAAATCTGGTCATTTCAATCTCCTAATAAAACGATACAAGTGAGAGGCGAGTGAATTTGGCTCAATGAATTAACCAATCAAGCAGACAGAGAATTGCGAGCGACTGGAAACGGCATCACGTACTTTAGCCACAGTAGCCTACCCGGTGTCGACCGGTTTTGAAGCTTTCCGCAATGCAACAGAGACGCCAGCAGGGATGACCGCGATCCTGCAACACCCAGACGGCACGTAAACGGTGTGCGTTCTTCCATTTTGGAGGTCTCAGACATTAAAGACAGGAATGAGGAACTCATCGCAGACCCTCGCCAATAAATTGAGTCGAATGTGGTCCTAGCTAGTGGGAGTTCATTCATCTGACGCAAGCGTCATGGCCTACTAACTTGTTGTCTGCTGTAAGACTGTGATCTTGAATTTTGACTCGAGTTTTCTATATTCCTTCGTGGCAAAATGTCTACATAAAGATGACTGTCCACCATAAAATATCCAACTAGTAACGGAAGCCAAGAAACGCTGAGAACCTTCCACTGTCAAAATCACATTTCCATTAGAGGTAAGGGTTTGGAACTTGGTCCGAAGTTGAAGCCGTGCAGCACCGGCCGTTAATCTGTTTGCCTGAGGCGTCGTAAAGGCAGTTACCGTCCCCGAAGTAGATATCGCCATAGTTGGCTGGAAATTGTGCAACGAGTTTACAACCGGGGGTAACTGTTGCAGACTTGTTGCTACCATCAAACTTAGCATAGATTGTCGCGGTGCTTATATCAGAGTTCTGATAGGCGACATTATATGTGTTTGGATGGCAGCGTTTGCTGGAGTTGATAGAGATACATCCACTATTGACATGAATGTTGGTCCCCTTGGCTTTATTAGGCGCAGCGGGGTTAGGTGATCCATTATAATAGGGGTTTGGAACCTGGTCAGAGGTTGAAGCCGTGCAGCATTGACCATCAATTTGTTTACCAGAGGCGTCGTAAAGGCAGTTACCGTCCCCAAAGTAGACATCACCATAGTTAGCAGGGAATTTGGCAGATAGCTTGCACCCTGGAGTAACATTGGCGTCCCACTTGTTGTTTCCATCAAACTTGGCATAGATTGTCGCGGTGCTTGTGTCAGAGTTCTGATAGGCGACGTTATATGAGTCTGGCTGACAGCGTTTGCTTGAGTTGATAGAGATACATCCACTCTTAATATGAATGTTGGTCCCCTTGGCCTTGTTAGGTGCTGCTGGGTTAGGTGATCCATTGTAATAGGGGTTCGGAATCTGGTCTGAGGTTGACGCTGTGCAGCATTGGCCATTGATCTGTTTGCTAGAACTGTCATATAGACAGTTATCAGCTCCAAAAAATATATCGCCATAGTTGGCAGGGAATGTGGCAGATAGCTTGCACCCTGGAGTAACATTGGCGTCCCATTTGTTGTGATCGTCAAACTTTGCATAGATATCTACGGAGCTTGTATCCTTGTTTTGGTAGGCCACATCTATATTCATCTCAGTTATTCTCCATTTCTCGGTATGCACTGCTCGTTGTACGAACTTACTGTATGAGCCGGGGTGGCAACGTTTGCTTGTACCGAAGCTGATGCAGCCAGCGTTCACGTGCTGCAATTCCATTAGTTTTGTGAAAGGGGAAATAGCATGGCCACATGAGAAAGGCGTACTTACAACATTAGTGCCCTTGAGATTGG
Organism: Zarea fungicola; assembly: GCA_900169235.1. Taxonomy (NCBI): domain Eukaryota; kingdom Fungi; phylum Ascomycota; class Sordariomycetes; order Hypocreales; family Cordycipitaceae; genus Zarea; species Zarea fungicola. Next base: position 30,286 of record FWCC01000144.1, on the reverse strand, counting down.
TGAAAGGAGTCCCTGCGGCTTTACCGCAGGGCCAGTTGGGGTCTCCATTTGGCGGGTTGGCAATGTTGAGGATGGCTGCATCGACATCCACACAGATGGGAATGCTAAAGAAACCAGGTGTCCGGATACCGTTTTGGAAGAGGTAGTCACCTGTCGTGCCTGAGCCATCAATGTAGCTGGATAACTCAGGCATCTGATATCCGTTCTTGTACCCGTTAAGCTGGTAACCTTGGTATGAGCTGATGATGATGTCATCCACCGTGACGCCACCAAACTTTCCCTGAGATAAAACGTTGTAAGTCCCTCCAGGGAGTTTCTGGAACTGCATGTCTCCGCCGTCAGGTGCCGGGTTACACTCTTTGGCATTGCATGAATTGTCGTGGTAATGGGCATTTACGAGGTAGAAAGTGTAGCCGCCGTAGCAGACATGAGTCTGAGCGGCTGTGTCGTCAGTCATGAAACCATTCACCTTGCCTGTGGCCTTGGATGAGCATGGCTCGCTGGTGCGCCTTTAATGTAAGAATTGTTAGCACGCATGCATATGTTGTGGTTGCAACATCTATCAGGACTTGGTCTTACAGGATGATGGGGTGGAGGCCTGCCGGGGCGATTTTCCAAGCAATGGGAATCAGCTGGCCATACAAAATCTTTTGGGCCTCTGTTGTTAAGGATGACAGATCGACACTGTTGGGTACCTGCGTCATCATACCGTCCTTGATGAGTTCGGTGAGGTTGCCGATAGAGCCATTGTCACCAGAGAGGAGACTTTTAAGAACCATGGTCTCAACGTCCAGCCAGCTCTGGATGACCGAGCCCAACGCCGAGGAGATGGAATTTTGGGTGGCCAGAGCAGACTCAGCCCTGTTTCGATTGTTAGCAGTCGCCGACAAGGAAAACACCTGCACTTACTCAGGTAAGTGGTTTTTCCCAACCGCAATGGCGAAGGAGACCTGTGAGTTGAAGACGTCCTTCCAGAAACCTCTATAATTATCGTTCGTGAAGATGCCAGCCTCCTTGATGACTATTGCACTGTTAGAGAATGTAGAAACAATGCAACAGCTAATGTGGCTACTTACCAACATTCCAAGAAAAAGCAGAGCCTAAACCAACAATAGCAGCAAGACCGGCGAGGAGGTCTGAAAAGAGTTTACTGTTGCTTTCTACCTGGGGTGCAAAAGTAGAGGCAAAGGTCCCTATATTGGGCGTCATACTACCCGCGGCGCCCTGCAGTGCATTGTATGTATGCTGGTGAACCTATAGTCTGGTTAGCTATCAGTGCTTGAGCTAATTGAAGCCATGTCTTGCCTGATGGATACTTGAAAAAGAGTTTAAGATTAACCACCTAGTCTGATGTTTAGTGACTTCCTTCGACCTGGTTGGTACGGTATGGCACAACTCACCCTGCGGGGTGGTTAGTCGATGAGCACTGAACGACAGCGGAGCAAGGGATGTTGCCGACATCCTGGCAATTCCATTGATCTGGGCCATGGAAAGTGTTGCTAACGCTCTCGGCAAAGGTCAACGCTATATTTCCCTGGGACACAGAACCGCCATTCCACGCTTTCACAGCCACCTGCCACGCATCGTCGGCGCTTGCTGCCGCCCACCTTGTGGCGGGATTGATGGCTGCATTGGTGAGCTTTGGGTCGGTACACTGAACTGTCTGCCAGTTGCCGGCGTTTACAAGTGGGAGGCTAGCCAACCCAATAGTTGCAACGATGGAACGAAGATGGGGCATTGTATGGTAGTTCATACAGAATGACAAATAGGAAATTGATTTAGGAACAAGTCCTATGGGCTGGATTGAGGAGGAAAGAAGACGACACAGAAGTTGCTGTGATGGTGTGAATAGCGCGCTTTGGGACCGATGAATTAACAATTCATGTTACGTAGCATGCTGGCTAGTTATATACATTTCGTCTTGACCATCCCATCACTGCTCGCTGAACCCATGAATTGTTCAAGGGATGCTTACTCAACGGGACGTTGTGGATGATGCTGTCGCAAGTGCTCCCCCATTCACCATTGTCGTGGGAGGAGCATGGCAGAGCGACGGCGATTGATTGGGTCATCGAGACGCCCAACGGCGCATCAAGTCGTTAATACAGATTGGCTTTAAATAGACATTATTCCAACTTACCACTGCAATTACTGTAAGCGTGGATAGATGGAAAAAGCCCAATCTCACAATGATGCTGCCGGCATAGAGGTCGGCGTCTCTAGGGTGAGTTCGTCCGGCACTGTATTGCACATGAACGCGGGACCTGCCGGAAAACGTGCCTTGCCTCGGTCTGTGGTTGGGTGGAGGATCTGACGACAGGTTGCTAACTAGTTACCGCCTCGGTGTGCTGTTGAGTGGATTTATTTGACGACAAGCTAACTACATGACAAGTGAGTGATACAGGGGTGTCCAGCCCTCTTCGAGGTCCCCCTCTAAGCTCTCCTCCTACCCGAGTCTAGCTCCCGCCTAGCCGTGCCCAAGCCGAAAGCCGGTGCCCCGGTTTTCAGCTTGGCATTGTGTCTCTTTGTTACTGCTTTCTTTTCGGCCTCTTATTATTGTTACTTGGTGTGATTATGGAGGAAACGCACACCAAGACGGCACACACGCTCTCTCACTTCAGCTCAACGCTCACCCGACAGACCTCCCTGCTTATTCTCATCCCCGCCACACCTATTTTTTATTTTATTTAATGCTAAAATATACCCAGTCTACTCTATATCTAGTGCCAGTTTAAAAAGGAAAAAAAAAAAAAAATTGTTGCCAACGCTCCCGAATACGGGCGCTCTCTTGCTGTAGTGACCTATACCATCCCTCGCCGTCCTGACTCTCTTTCTCCACGGCTCTATTGTAAAGGGGAGAATATATTCCAACTCTTCCGTCGGCGCATCTCACAGCCTACACACAACTCGGTACAGAAGGGATCGGAACGTGGTGCAGCACTTTTTCATCCGCGACGGTTACTCGGCACAGTGGGGTGTCAGCAAACTGTAAACGCAGAAAGAGCGCAGTAGTTAGTCGCAAGGCACAATATTAAATGCGCGCCCTGCGCCCTGGCGCCTATGTACCTGTTGCGCGGAGTGTGATTATGGAATCCATCCTGAAAGGGGTCGGCTGGGGCGGAGCCTGCACTTTTGCCGGTAAACCACGTACAACTGCCGTACAATCAACAGAGAGGGCCGAGAACAACGGTGGAGATTAATAAAGCAAAAATGACTCGGTAGTATGGGTATTTTGCCTATAAGTAGAGGAGGTTATTCCTAGACAGGGTATTTCCTTTGTAGGTGAAACAAGAAACAGAATTTTACATTCATTTGCCCTTACAAATCGTCATTCTGCTGCAAAGTGAGTTTAGCAATCACCAATTGTACGCTCAACAAACTTTACAACATCACGCCGTAGGCCTATTAAATAGCGGACATTACCAAACAGTAATGTCGCGTAAGTATCATTAAAAGTATAAGTCTTAATGGCGAAACTATTGCCTAGATCAATTAATAGAGATCTAAGCTATCTAGACCAGCTATGTTCCTTTCCCTTCCATGTGTATCTAGCTTATCTCTCTATTGTGCTGGAATGCTTAGTATGTTCAGTACTGATCAAACCATTCCTACTGAGCAGTCACGTCCTACTGCCCGGTATAGGCTGTGAAGGAATTAATGGCGTTTCGGCGATGATGTGGTCAAATTACCTTCAAATTCGAGGGGACGATGGACCTATTCTGTGATGGCCGTTGAACGATTTATTTGGTGAAAAATATTAATTAATAGGTCACTAAACTCGCTATGCTATTAATAACCACTGGGTTGAGTGCTCGTGGCAATGGGGAGCATGTGACGATCCAGCTAGTTAACTGGGGCTCGGTCCGTCGCGCCCTATGACGGCGAGGTACCGGGCCTGTTTCAAAGAAGCCATGCTGCGAGGCATGTTGCTGCTGACTTTGTACATCGGGACCTAGACCTCAATGAGGAGATTGGGCTAAAGTGTACTGGAGAAGCGGAAGTGGGGGATGCTGGAGATTCGCTGGTTCAACAGTTGGTAACGGGTGGGTTGACTGAGAATGCGCAACTTCGAGAGTCGTGGTAACAATAGCAGAACGAGAAAACGTGAAGGAAACTCGGATATATACGGGAAATTCGGGTTCCACATTTTGTGGCAGACCTTTTAGTCACGAAACCCCCTCTGATGAATTTCAGCGGTTACTGTCGTGCCTGAATGAGGTGCAGACCATCATTACGAGTGCTGTTTTCTTCACAAGAACAACTAACCCTAACTAATAAATAAGTGGTGGTCGAATGTTTGGCCAAGATCAAAACAAGGTCCAGAACGCAAAAATGCCGCCACCAACGCCACCAACGCCAACATTTTTGGGACCGCCAATGAGCCTTAAAAAAGTTACTAAAATGGTAGTTAGCTGAACGAAACGGCGTTCACGATGTAAACGATCAATCGTCATTCTCGTCTCACCATTACACTAGCTATATGGTATGCAACTTGGAAGTTTAACAAGTATAAATGAGCTATCAGGACTCGCTTGACTTTTGTAGGACACCGCGAAACACGTATTGGTACGTCGCTATAGCAATTCAGCTGATAGGCATCAGCCGCAGCCTGGTATGATTTAAATTGCGGGAGGTCGCCGACCGCGGGGTTTATGTGCAGCTCAGCTTCCTGTAGCTGCAGATATTTGTTAACCCTCAGTGGTTGTCAGCTATAGACAAGGTTCGCCAATGTTAATTAGTGCCAGGATGTGTCTTGGCAATAATGAAAGTTCCAGTCACCCAGATGTAGAGACTATCAACTTACAGCTACTGAATGTTGCAGCATTTTTCTGTCAACTACAATATTGCGACAGAGTATCCTATTGGTAACTGACTCAAATAGAGGGGATCTGGAAAATCTGCTATAGATTTCAGCTGCAAAGATTGTCTATTTCAATACCATTTTCACTCAAAGGATGGAAGCTCCGTATTTTAAACTTGGCAACATGCACGTATCTGCACGCTGCTCGCGACCTTGGCGAAATGTCACACAGCGTCCTCAGCTCCCCATGGGATCATCAGCCAGCTCTCCAGTCAAGCTGTTCTGCTTACTTCAAATATGCCGTTTTTTTTAGACGACGGCATAATATTCCATCCGTTCAAGACGAATTGCTTACAAGGGACTTCCTGATTGGAGGAAACACCAACCGGAATGTCGTTTAACAACGTCTTAAGACTGGATGCGGTGATAGCTCCGGCTTGGTTTCGGTCAAAGTTCGTTTTTTCGCGTTAATTAACCTGTTTTCTTACTGCTTCTAGTTATTCAGCTTTTGTAGATCATAGAATCCTTCTTCTTTTTTTCAAAAGAAAAAAAATTGCTGTTTAACCGGTCCCTTCAAGTATATAAAGGGCTGCTCGACCCTTACAGACGCTTCACCTTCCAGTTCAACCAAATCATAAAATCCTCCAACTTACTCTACGTTTACATTCACGACACGAATCAAATCTTTTGAAAATGCGCGCTTACTCCAGTCTTGTTGTCATCGGGTAGGATAATATTGCTCCAATTGCGACTTGTGCTTCGCTAACATCTCCATCACAGCCTCATCGCTTCCGGTAAGATTCAGTGATCCATCTCCACGCCACTCTTAATCCTATTACATCGTTTGGCATACTAATCTATCTGCAAAGTCTATGCCTCTCCTACTGAGGAGGCCCAGTCCGTGGAGCCACTCGCCGCGAGGGCCATCGGCTGCAAACAGCAGGGTACTCCCAGCCGACCTGCCATGTGCTGGAAGCCGAACTGCCCCAGCAACAGGCGATCCGTCTTTTGGGACTTTGGCTGCCCTGATGGTAGCTGGAAGTGCTGCATCTAGATGATTTTGCTAGCAAAAGCTTCTCGCCTTGCCTCACTGTCGCTGTGTGTTCATTGTCGATGCTTTAGGATCAAGTTTAGTTAGAGCCATTGTCTGAAAATTTCTCTGACTATGCTAAATATATGCAATTCATCTTATTCTCGAAATACTTTGCATAACCCGCGTGGATGATAAGTGTAATTTGGCATTTAATTTCATGTCGGCCTGGCGCTGGCCAGTTCCGCACCAGCTAAGACACGCAAAGCTGAACCACAGTATTAGAACGGGGTGGACAGACATATCTAGACCGTACCTGCAAGGGACGAATGAGCCGCGGTACTAGGACAATCAAGGTAGAGAAGCCAGCACCAACAGTACCATAGCATAACACCCCCTGTTCCAGGTCAACTGCGTAGTTGTCGAGCGCAAGTACAATAGCGCGGCCAGAAAGTCCTGCAGCAACAAAGCATGCCGTTACAGCTCTGCCAGTACCTGTTAACTTAATTAACAATGATGGTAGTTAGTGATATTGCACCTTGCTATTTGAGCTTAGACGTAATCGTTTCGCAAAGCGACTAACAGGCTGCTGGGACCCAAATCATATAGAATGTCACCTCTGCTGTTCATTTTGTAGCTATTCGGGGTCCTGGATAAGATCAGTCTGGAGCATTGGTTATGTGTTTCTAGCGCTATTTGAGTTTAATAAATTAAAATAAGCGGGAGAACTAAGGGCATGCCGAGAATCAAGAGAATCAAGAGATGTGGGAGAAGTCGGAGCGTAAAGAAATATGAATTTGGGGAGAATGCCACAGTCATATGAGGCGATAAAGCAGCACTAATAATACACCATTATCTGGCACAAATTTCAAGAATCGAAATTCGTATCAAGGCAAGATGCCCCAATAGCTGCAGCTTTTGTTAATGGCAGGCACCCCGGCCGGCACCCCGGCCGGCTGAGAGGCCACGAAGACGGCTCTTCATGTCACCCCAAAACGTGCAAATCTCGTAATCAATGTCACCAAAAAAGAATATACTCTCGGTGAAATTGACGCCCAGCGGTTTTTCGAGTGTAAATGGCTTCCAACCGTGTCCTGGCTCTCCATGCATTGCCATGTTGGTCCATGCTGTCCTCATAAACCCACTAATCTTTCCCTCATCTGCCGTGAGACTACAGTTGTGAGGGTTGCCACCAAGTGGTAGGTTGTTCAAATTACCAAAAGCAAAAGGAATGTCTGACGTATGTGCCGGGCCAAGGAATGCATGGATAAATGCAGTCTGAGGAACATTTGTAACCCAAGTATAGGAGGGAGTGTGGCCAAAAGAGTAAGTAAACACCGGGACATTGTTTGCAATACCCCCAAGCAGTCCGCGGTAGGCTGAGCAGCGGAAGACGGCGTCTCTGTCGATGGCCTGGATCGCCGCTGAGACTGGGTTGGGCGATACCTGCGACGGAGGAAAATCGGATAGAGGGTATTTCGCTTTGACAAGTGTTGCCAATGATCCGAAATGACTGTTGAGGAAGAGATCATAATCGGTGCTGTTTAGAGTCGCAAAGGCTGCTTGGTAGTCTCCGAGGACGAATAGAGTTCCCTCCTTGGCCGTAGAGCTGAAGGTGGAGGGAACTTGTACGCTGTGCTTCGGCAACCGGCCTTTGATAAGAGATCAGTCGATAACGGGACCCCATTCTAGTAATCCTCGGCCAGAATGCTCAAGCAGACTTCCAATATCCGGCCCAACCAGCTTTGGAATTTTGAGTACTGTCGACTGAAGGCTGGCTACGGGTATCGACCGCAAGCGATGAATCCAGCGCAAGTTAGCGTAAGAGACCTGTACTAGAAGTTGAAGACATACATCAGAGGTACTACAGTTCAGGCTGCTCAGAAACAGCCTGCTCCAGGCATCGGCCTCGGCGAGTGTTGGCAAGTTACCGGCCGGAGACATTATGATTGCTGAGTTGATGAGGGATTTGGATTGTTCCAATGAGGCAACAACCTGGGTGTCAAACGCGCCTGCAGATTGACCAAAGAGAAGGACCTGGACCTATAGCGCATAAATTAGTTTTGGTTCCGACACAGTAAGTCATTAGAATTGGAGCAAGCACATACGGGATCACCGCCGAAATTCTCAATGCTGGTCGTCACCCACTTCAACCCGAGGAGGATATCTTCGATTCCAAAATTACCCTTCAAGTCCGCAGCCTGAAGGGACAGGAACCCAAGAGGTCCAACGTGATAGTTGATCGACACCAGAAAAGAGTCGACCGCAGCGTTGCACCATCATAGAGCGGATTGGAAATGCCTCCCGTTTCGTCGCTTCAACCATAAACCCAAACATTGACAGGCAAGCGTGAATGAGGCGTCGCATTGGCTGGTGCCCATACATCTAAGAACAGACTGATGCACAGTTATTTGTTATTACGTTGGAACATGTAGGCGTTCTCACGATCACAAAGTGGTTGAACTGGCGTTGAATGACAGAAACTGCACAAACGTACCAGTCTTCAGACTGTACTCCAGCCTCGACAAGGTAGTGCCAAACTGAGTGCATGCTGGTGCTTTGACAGTCGCATTTCTGTTTCCGAAATGGCCAAAAAGTCGCGGGGCTTGGAAGCGCAGATTTTCAATCGGTGGCTTGGCATTCGGAATTGAATAAAAGAAGTTGACGTTTGTGGTTGCGCATGCCCCTCCAAGTAGACTACCGTGGCGCGTTGTCTCGACTGGCTGAGGAGCTGTCGCAGTAACGAGGCCTGCTAAGCCGAGAGGCAGAATCGATGGTTTCATGTTCAAACTTGAATCGTGAGGCCCTCGATTTTGTTTGTTCTTGGGAGGGATGAGAACGGCATGGTGTCAAACCATGTCTCTGTATTCTACACGCGTTTTAAGACCATGATCGAAGCCACATGACTCTTTTCGGGCATCGTTGCGTAGTGGCGTAAAAATCCTTGCAAAAGCCCTGTGCCAAGGTAAGCACTAAGTTAAATCATAACTCAGTCGGCTCGCCATGGCGGATGCCGATGCCGGCTGACCAATCATTGCCTTGGCGCAGGCTGGCTCTAGGCCGCCAGGATCTATAATCCGTTGAAGGAAAGCTCTCGCCGATTTCTCGCATGTCACGTTTTCGCAATCTTCCGCGCAAGACATTGCCTCTAGAGGTCATTGCGAGATGCACACACAGTACAAACCTGCAAGCTCTGGAATTCAAACTCCGAGACCCATGTATCTCTATATTTAACAAAGCAATAAATCGATAGACTATAGTACCTTTAAGCAAAATGCCATGTGCTTGTTCTATTATCATAGTTGAGTTGAGGAGATCTTAACATGACTCGTGCCTTCTGTTCCATCATCACTCGCGTCCGTCCCACCGGGTTAGAGCTGTATTATGAGACTACGGCCCAGCCAGAACGCCCAAACTTAATTTGCCCCGTAATTCTATATAATCAATATACCGTCATTGGTGCTCTCACCACGCTATCCATCAGACGCGACGATCAGTGTTGTTGGGGATAAAATTACTAAGCGGGGCCAACGGCTTACACGCCGTCTGCGCACTTAACTCCTACGTAGAATGTCAGTTCTGCCTTGGAGGCGCATCTGAGAGCCCTTATTCTTAATGTGATGCGCACGTAATGCCCCTTTTCTGTATGACGCACGTTTCCGCTCGCCAAGCTTGGCTCTGTCGGATAAAATTGAAGGGTCTGGAGATGGCGCATCAGGAGCCAGCTGCAAGAGACGTACCGGCCGGCAGATGTTTCTGTTGGCTTACGATTGAAACTAGCTACCGAGTCATATCTCAGACACATATATGCCGCATTCCCACCGTTTTGGCGTATTCTTCATACGAATTTCAGCATTTCAATCAGTCCCGCCAGGGTAATACGGACATCGCCTCTTGCACTCTCGAGCTTGCATAACGACAGTCAATCTCTACGTCATGACAGGCTCTGATGAATATCTCATTACATTTGGCCCTAATGCCAACTGTACTTTTCAAGTATGCTCAAATGCCTTCTCCCAGCACCAGTATTGGAGTCCACTAACTGTTTCTTCCAGCTGTGCACCATCGACCAAACAGTGTACGGCTATCGACCTTCGCTACCAGCAAATGCCACATTCGCAGGAATTTTTTCATTGGCAATGATGGTTCATATTATACTTGGACTGAGATGGAATACACCATGGTTCATGTGGTGCATGATCTTGGGCTGTCTTCATGAAGTCATTGGCTATGTTGGTCGCATCGTCATGTGGAACAATCCATGGAGCTTTGCTGGATTCATCATTCAGATCAGTACTTGTCCCCGGGAGCGTCTCAAAACAGAATAAACGTTCCAATATTAATCGCTTAACAGTTTGCATTACTCAAGCACCCGTATTTTACTGCGCCGCCATCTACGTGACACTTGGCAAAGCGTGAGTGCTTCGCCAAAGTTGTCCTTGCAATCTGGCTAACACGGCATAGTATTGACCATTGCGCCCCAGAGCTGCGCCGCTTCTCCAGTAAATGGTTTGCTTGGGTCTTCCTTCCCTGTGACATTATGTCCCTGGCTCTACAGGGTGCTGGTGGCAGCCTCTCGGCCACCACCTCAGGGGCTAGTAAGGTTGGAGTCAATATTGCATTGGCAGGTCTCATTTTCCAAATCATCACTCTGGTGGGGTTTTGCATCTTTTTTGGAGATTATACTGCTCGATATGTTTGTTCTACGAAGAGGACCGTCTCTCGTACTGATGGGCTTTTCTTGGGCTTTCTCACACTTGCCATGCTTACTATTCTGGCTCGATGCATCTTCCGCGCCGACGAGTTGAAGAACGGATATGGTGGATCAACGGTCAAACATGAAGGTCTTTTTATTGGATTGGAAGGAGTGTAAGTGTAACTATTGCTCTGATCCATTATCAATGTATGACTAAACTAGAATCAGGCTTGTGGTTGTTGCTGTATTTGCTCTGTGCGTCGGGCATATTGGGTTTCTCCTACAGCCACGGCCGCCGATGTATCTAAAACCTAAAGAGGACAGAGAGGATACCCCTACTGCTATGGTTCCATTGATTGAGCAGCAGAAATCAACTGTTTAAACACATGTAAAAATGATATGGTTTATTTTCGAAGGCTACCAAACCAAATTTTGCCTGTTTCTTGCTTGTACCGTTTCCACATACATGGAATTTGGTAAATCATCTGTCGAGAATGTGTACCAAGAGCACTATCTTGATGACTGGTCTCAACATCTCTCAGATAGATATTCAGTAACAAAAAAAATCATTCCGATGGCTGCTTCTATGTAGGTCGTGGCCCGAAACCCTTTAGCCAAACTACCGTCCCCTCTCTGGTTGGCTGTGCCACGGCTTTTCCAGTAACTGCGCTTCAAGGGACCGTTCACATCTACGACAGTACCACAATCTATACCAAACCTCAGCTGGCTTGACTCGCTAGGCTCACACAAGCAAATAGGGTGTCTAATTAAAATAATTTAAATAATCTATATAATTAATTTATATGGTATAGCTATTTAGTTTAATTTAAATTAAACCAGCAGTCTATTCTCATTATTTGATTTAATGTGGGTGGTTTCATTCGCATGCTTCGCAAGATGTCGAACCCTGGCTGGCTAGAAGTTAATTGAAGATGACAGCATGAAACTCTACCCTGGCCGATCTTAGGGTTTGATTTATATGACTGAGAATGTAGAGTGAATGGCCCCATGTGAAGTAGACATAATTCGTCATTTTCGACAGTTAGCCAGCAAGCGTATGCAATTTTGTCGACTGCATACCACTGACGAGCTAACCAGTAGGGGTCTCAGAAGCGATTACAACTATGCTTAAGTATAAATAAGACCATGCATTCTCCTATTATTATTATTTTGTGCAAAACACGAGAAATGAAAGTCGAGGCCCAAGCTTCTGTGGATTCCCCGCAACACCTGGTTTCAACTCCGTTCTGTTGACGCAATTCAGCCCATGACCCCGCTCGGGTCAATTGTGTTCCCAGCATCATCACCTTTTCCAAAGGCATCATGGCTGAAACTGGCAAAGAATACTATAATCTCGGTACCTATACACGTGCGATATCTACCGACTCACCGGAAGCCCAGCTTTGGTTCGACCGAGGTCTCATCTGGTCGTACTCTTTCAACCACGAAGAATCCCTCCGTTGTTTCCAGAAAGCTGCAGACCATGACCCAGAGTGCGCTGTAATTCATTGGGGTCTCCTATACGCCATCGGTCCCAACTACAACAAGACATGGCGCCTATCCGGCCGTGCCGATGTGGAAAAGACGACCGAGTATGCAGCTGGGGTACTAGTCCGGGCCAGAAGCGCAAGCAATGGTAGCCCTCTGGAGCGGGCACTGGTCAAAGCCATCGCGACTCGGTTTGCGCCTGTCGGGGCGATCCCAGAGGACCTTGGCACTCTGAATGAAGCCTATGCTGTCGCGATGCGAAAGGTGTACCGGGAGTACGGCAGCGACGACTTGGACGTGGCCGCTCTGTTTGCCGACGCCTTGATGTGCATTCGCCCGAGAGCTCTCTGGGATCTTGACACTGGTGAGCCCACGACAAACGACACCCTGGAAGCAGTTGCTGTTCTCGATGCCGCTTTCACGCAGCCCGGGAGCCATGCCCATCCCGCGCTCTCCCATCTTAATATTCATCTTATGGAAATGGCGGCAGATCCCGGAATTGCCGTGGCGGCGGCGAACCGACTGCGAAACCTCGTGCCAGACGCCTCCCACATGGCGCACATGGCGACCCATATTGACATTGCGGTGGGAGACTACCGCGAGGGCATAAACTCCAACCAGGATGCCGTGATATCCGATGATAAGTTTTTTGCGAGAGAAGACCCCACTGTCATGTACACTGTTTATAGATCTCACACAATCCAAGTGCTGGTATACGCAGCCATGATGGCAGGGCGGTGGGACGACGCCATTACAGCGGCCAACAGGCTGCCAAAGATCCTGCCTCCAGAGTTCCTGTCTATAAAGTCCCCATCCATGGCTGACTGGGCCGAGTTTTACTTGGCCACCGATGCACATGTCCTCATCAGATTCGGTCGCTGGGAGGAGATTTTGCAATTAAAGATGCCAGAAGACCAACAACTGATGCCCATCACGACGGCGACGTATAGATACGCGCGTGGCATTGCCCTTGGCGTCCTTGGCAGACTTGATGAGGCGAGAGCCGAGGCCAAGGAGTTTGAGGCTGTGCGTAGTGCGGTTCCGGAGGATCGCATGAACGGTACAACTAGCAGAGCATTTTTTATCCTAGAGGTCGCGTCGTTGATGCTAGAAGGCGAACTGCTGTACAGAGAGGGCCATGTCGAAACAGCCTTTGCCACGTTGCGGGAGGGCATCGAAAAAGAAGATAATCTGGCGTACTGCGACCCTCCATTGAGAATGCAGCCATTGCGACATGTCTTGGGCGCACTGCTTCTAGAGCAAGGTCGGCTGAGCGACGCAGAAGAGATATACAAACAAGACTTGGGCTTGAGCAAGAACCTCCCCAGGCGAAAGTCGCGCCCAAATAATGTGTGGGGTTGGCAGGGACTGTATGAATGCTATTTACGGTCTGGAAAGCAAGAGGAAGCGATCAAGATTAAGTCGCAGCATGACGACGCAATGGCATTGGCTGACATTCCAGTGGCTGCGTCTTGCTTTTGTCGGTTATCAACTGTTAACAAGTCGAATATGGGTTGCTGTTAGACGTTGTTTGGCGGAAATGCTCTACCTAGTCGAATTTGGAAAAGTTTTCATAGTTGCAGTTACGTGCACATATCAAAATAGATTAAAGATTTGACATGGTAGATATGAGTATGGCTTGCTTCGCCTAGTGTAGCTGCGATCCCAAACCTAGCCAGTTTGAGGCCAATAGTTTTCTCACTTTTCTTATAATAGTCGCCATACTCCTATTATTCCATTTAACTAAGGGTATTATTAATTACAGATTCGGAAATCCCATGTTCTGCCAAGAAGCCCCGGAAACGAGCATCCAAGGGCCCAACAGGCAATCCTAATTCTTTCCTCGTGTGTGTGGTAGAAACTATCCACGTTGCATATTCCTTTCCCATTTCTTCGCGAGAAAACGTACCAAAGTCCTCCCTGTACGGATATTGAGATAGATCCATCCGAGCAGGAGTCGTTCCCTGCAGCTTTATTTCGATTGAACCGACACTTTCGTATAAGAAGCGTCCGTAGTGAAACGTATAGTAGTCGACGCTAACGAGAGTCGACATATAGCTCTTAACGAAATTTGCAAGCTGGGTCGACTCGAGCAATGCTTCGTCCTTTGTGCGGTACGTATCCGGTCTAATGCTTGAAGCCCAACCAAAGAAGGAAATATCTGGATGTTGGCTGTAGTAGGAAGCAGCCACGGTGCTTGATGACGAAAAGGACGGGTAGCGCCCTACCGGTTCGTCGGGCTCCGCTGAGACGCAGTCAATCACGAGATTGCGTATTGAAATGCGTGGTGAACTGTCTTTGTCTGTGAGGTCTGGCAAAGGCCACGGCCCATATTGCAGAAAGACCTTGAGCAGGTGAAAAAATGACCAGACGATTGGAGCTGGTCCGCCATCGCCGCCCCTATACATTTTTTGATTTTTATTTGTAGTCTCAACCTCTTGGGGGCATTGAGCAATTCGAAAAGTCGCATGCAACGTGCCAATATGGCGCTGCAGTACTGGCACGCATCTCCATGTCGGCCAGAGGGTGACATCTTTTCGATAAACAATGTCCAGTGAGTAGTCGGGCCGTGAGGAGACGTTGTGGCAAAGTGCATATTTCACATCGGCATAAAACTGTCGATTGACGCATCTGAGAGATGCCAAGGTGCTGAATGATGGCTGTATCTGAAACCACACGCGGCTGGAAGTTTCCTCATCCGCCCATGCTCCGGAGACAGAAGTCGGTATATTGCAGCGGCCAGTGCTGTCCCACACCGTTAGATCACTTTTCAAGTGAGTATGACCCTGTGGCGTACAGATGGCCAGCTCAAGAATGCGCGACCGGAGTTCTAGGGGCAACTCAAGGATGCCTGTCATTTTGGTCGAGTTTAGTAGAGTTTGGTAGTGGGCCGTTATCTGTGGCAAGGCGCTGCGACACTTGACATGAATAACTTGGGTTGAGATCTAAAGGCAACATGGAAGGGACTTTACGGCATTTTATATTGAGCGCAGGCGAAAGCTCGACCCATTCATCAGTTGAATGGGGCCGAGAGGGAAAATGGCTGCCTCGACAATGTGGCAGCCTGACTGAATAAATACCCAGTAGTGGTCACAGTGGCGCCACAGTGCTGACCTTGAGACTATTAATAGCAGCGACACCGCAACACCGCAACACCGAGGGAACTTGGTTCTACTTTACCTGGCTGGCGCCAGTGTGCCATGGCGTTTGAGGACGGCCTCATTTCGACTCGACTTTTCGGCTCTGTGAGTGGGCAACATATGAAGCAGCGGGCACATCTACAATTTTGTATAGCGAGCGATATAGGCATGATGTGTCTTAAACTTGTATTTAGATACAGAAAAGGCTATATGAACAACCTCCCAGTGTACTTTAGTAACTAAATACCTTTATAGGCCGAAAAAGGCTTTCTGGACAGTATAGCGCCAAAAGGTACTACTGTGTTCTCTCTACCGATTCGAGGCGCGTATAGCGGCTTTCGGTATGACGCTTTAGATTCAGACATTCAGCCACCTCGGCTCGTGCCTTCCACACCGTGGCTAAGATCGCCCCATCTTCGAGGACATTAGAACACCTCAATTGTACATTCTGCAAAGCTTAATCAGTCATACCAATATATTTATGAGCAAGAAAACTATTTCCCAGAGTTGTCTCATCCTGTGCTCTTCACTTCCCTATGCAACCGCGACTACATTTACTTTGACAGGTTTCCTGAATACAGATAATACTTCGTCATGGCTTCCAATGCACAGCCACCAAGCTATGATTCCGTGAGTAGTAGCAAAGGAGAAAACCATATGTATATATATAGCCAACATTCAATAGTGTATCTTGGAGGATGAAAGTATGGACATTTTGGCCCGGAGCAGCCTTGCAAACCAAATCAGGAGTCCCTTTCTTCGACTTCCGGAGAAGGTGGTTGCGATTATTCTGGAATCTCTTGACCTCGATACTATACTGCGCCTTCGACATACCTGCAGAATTTTTATGGTTTTATTTTCTACAAAGAAATCTTTTCAACGCCATCACCTCACCCCAGAACAAGACAAGGAGAGGCACACAAAGACGGCATTAATTTGGGCAGTGCCAGAGGTCTTTTTTCCCAAGCAAGCTGCAAACTGGTTTGGTCCATTATGTGCACATTGTAGCCGCAAACGCAAGAACGACGTGTTTGGTAAGGAGCTATTGCTAAAATTGCCGTCGCTCTACTGTTCACGGTGCCGAAAAGACCATACGGAGATGCACTTTTCCACGTGGCAGCGTGATGTTCGTGACCCAAACGAAAGAATTTGCATTGGTCACGAAGGATATTTTAACCTTTGCGACCACGTTACAATGACATGGCACCAAGTTAGGTCTTTGGAACACGCGACAAATGACAAGCTAGCCGTGTGTCGACGGCATTTACACGACTCGACACCGTCTTGTGGCGATGCGATGTGTCCTTGGGATGAAGTGCATGCGATACCATATTTCACACTTGAGCGACGTACCAATAAAATGTTTCTGCAGTTATCTTACTCGGAGCATATCACTGTCAAAAGGGCTCCCTCAAGTAAGATGTGTGCTGAAAGCCTTCGGGTGGCTCTCGAGAAAATGAACGACCACATGGAGCTCGCAAAATGGATGCCATGTGCTCGGCCTGTCGCCGGCAACATTCTTAGAGCCATCGATCCGAACATGTGCGATTGTGTTGACTGGCATGGAACGGATTCACGACGTATTAGTTGGCAGCTCTGCCCAGATCCTGCCAAGGTATTGAGGGAGCCACCTCATGAGGACTCATATACAAGCAGCAGAGCCCGTTGCAATGGGTTTAAGCATGGGTTCCGCACCGAGTATACAGGCGCACAGCTCGCCGTGACAGTTATTGCCTGTAGAGGAAGAGATGACTTCCTAGTCATCTCTCAGCGAGCTACATATGACATTTCTGAAGCTTGTGGTCCTGGATGGGGATTCCTTGTATCCGGTCAGTCATTTTACAAACGAGAAGACAAGGACACCCATGGAGTCACTTGGTGTGACGTATCAGAATGTGGAGTTTCAAGGCTGCTAAAGAATAACATGCATATGAAAAATATAGAAGCTAGAATAAAGGCAAAACAACATAACTAGACGTTGTTGGCCGCGTTTATGGAAGATACGACGGTTGCTATTGGTTGAGCACTGGCATTTGATAGCCGTTCCTCAATGCTAGCATATTCGATAGCTGTATGCTAGCAAATAACTCAGTTTTAGTCCAGAAATATTCATTACATACTCGTGTACGTTCAACGGTTGTAAAGCATGGCGCCTTCCTGGAAATGAATTGCAGAAACTTTTTCCATTTGGGTTTACCTAAAACCGAAGCGGTCTTTTCTCAGATAGTGGCAACTGGTTGACTGCACAGAAAGAATAAAGGACTAAATTGGAAGCATGAATCTGATATTGGTATTTCAGCCCGTCGACATAAATTGACCAAAACTGGGCGGTAGTTGCGTGGACTCATAAACAGAAGCAGCCGAGCCAATAAGAAAGTTGCTGACAATGGGACTTTCTGGCAATAAAAAAATCAGTAGCAGCAAGAAAATCGGCACAAATACAGGCAACGCACACGTATCGACGAGGTCACCAACCTGCTGCCATCTGCCTGCACGGCGTACAATGCCCCTTTGCAGCCTGGCTAGGTCGCTCAGCTGATACTGCTAATTTAGCACTTCTCTTTCATTTTCTAGGAATATACGTCAAGTCAAAACCAAAGGCTCTTCCTGCCGAATTATTGCTGTCGCTTCGCTTCCAGAGCAACCTCTGCCTGGCCTCACTTTTGGGACATGCCTCAAGGTGAGGTGAGGATCTGCCCTCACTTTTAACTGTTGCATAGAAAACTTTGCATGCATTCCAAGTACTGTTTGGTCAGTTTGATCACGATCAGTTTGATCACATTAAATAAACCTGTGAGACCAGAGATTACTGCTATTTTTCTACCAACAACAATCGCTAACTCTGTCAAAAGTGATCAAAACCACAACACTTGCACGGACACCACCACCACCAAAAATGACGTAGACAGAGACGTCAACTGGCATTCTTGCCATTATTGCGGCCCTTGCCGGCTTTGCACTGCCTTGGTAAAACCACTGGGTGCATACGTGGACCGCGGCGTTTGACGCCAAGATAAAGAAAACTGCAGAGGAAGAGAGGGCTACTCGAAAACGAGTAAAAAAAGACGCAGAGGAGCAGAAAATAGAGAGAGAGGCCATCGCAAAAGACGCCGACGCTTGGCGGCAATCCCGCCTTACCAGGGAGGCTGCCTGCCTCAAATTCTGGCATGAGGAGAGGGCCAAAGCGGCCGTAGAGCACAAGTTTAGGCTTGAAAGACAAGCTGCCCTTGCCGACGCAACCGCCGCCAAAGACACTGTGGCAAAGCCGCGACGACAGAGCCATCGGGGTGAATTGGAGACGACAAAAAACTCACTGGCGACAAGAAATCACTGAGAACAAGAAATCACTGACAACAGGGAACTTTTCAACAATAGGAAAATCACTAAATATTTAGGTATTAGTCTTTTCAAAAGCCTTTTAATAAATATCAGCCTTAATTCCCAAGACTTTCTAAAGGTGCCTCCTCCATTAGACAAGATCTACGATCGCAACTCCAGCCACCAAGTTATGTCTGTCTAAATCGTGATCCGCGACATTGTTTAAGCCCGCGCCGACCCATCATCTCTTTCGGGGAAAAGATATGGAATCAATGAAGCCCCGCACAAAGAAATTCTTGGCGAAAAAGCAGTTTAGTAATCTACTTAGTGCACTGTAAGCCAGAGGTAATCTGGAACTAGTCAATATGTCTATCCTGATGAGGCTAATGCTCGTAACTTAATTTGCCCGCACTGGGTCGAAGGAGGGGGGGGGGGACGGGGATACGAGCTCGCCCTTTGGAATCATGCCAACACCCCGACCACCAATCCCATCGCAGAAGGCTGGCCGTGAAATGAGGAGAATGAGAAGAATTCAGTATTAAAAACATGAACCGAATAAGGAAAGTCAAAGAAATCAAGGAAACTAAAGAAATTAAAGAAATTAAAGAAATTAGAAAACAACATAAAGTTCCATCTAGTCAATAATTTCTGATTTCAAACAGTGGAATAATATACATGGCCTTACATAGCCAACTTTAGGCTTCGGCTTTGCAATTTTCGAGCAAAGGCGTGCAGCATAACTAGTTCAGACTAGAGGCATGTCAAGCAAGATCTTCAGGGCTGAAACCTGTTGCAAATCCAATTTAAATGATTCCAAAGATTTCCCTGTCATTTTTAGAAACATACTTACATCGGCTTGGCTGAATCTTGGCAGTGGAAGCAAGGCCAAGCGGCTCCATAGAAAGCCCAGTGTATATATTAATTAAGCTGCAACATTGATTGACACGGTCAAGTTATTAACAGCACTCATTATTTCCGTCGTTGCAACATTTTCGAGAAAACTGTCACAGTAAGCATCTCTTCAGCCAAGCACCTGCTTCGACCTTTAGTCTTATATCCTGCAAATATTCGGCAACATGACGCAAGTAAGTATTCCAAGGAGCAGCTTCATTTAACCAATGGAAGACGGCTGCTAACATGCCAGTAGCTGGTTGTCTACTCTTTTGTGGGCTCGCAGTGGGCTGGCGTCGTGCATCTCACTCTTGCACAGAAAGGCTTCATCAAAGGGCAAGACTACGAGGTCGAGGAGGTGGATTTGGGTATGTAACGTGTACAATTGGATATATTTACTTGTCTAACGTTCATCCAGGACAAGCCGATAACTTTGCTCCCGAATACCTCAAAGTTAACCCAAACGGCACTGTGCCATCCCTGACGTCTCCAACGCTGTCTGCACCAATCTCAGACAGCGTGGACATTCTGCGATACCTGGATTCATTACGCGGCAACAATCGTCTCGTGCCCGAAAATGCCGACACCCGGGCCGCGGGCCAACGAATAATCGACCTTGTCCACTCTAGTCAGGTTGACACAAACATCATTTTTTTCAACGCGCGCAGTGTCGACGAATTGGACGCAAAAAAAGGGAGCTTTCATAAGCAATTCCTCGATGCCCGTCAGCAGCGCCTGGAGCAAGAACACCAAGCCGACCCGGCGCATCCCTTTTACGGCCCCAAGATGAAGGAAAACGGGCAGGTACAGAGCAAGTACCAGTCCAGCACCGGCCACAGCGATGAAGATTTTTTTACAAAAAGTCACGAGCTGCACAGGCAGTTTGCGGCCGGCATGGAGACGCTCGAGTCCCTGCTCGTGCTTCCCTTTGCCGCGGGCGACGCCATCAGTGAGGCGGATTTCCATGTCATTCCGTGGCTGTCCCATGCAATGGTAGCGGCCAATTCAGACCCGGAAAATATTCAAGATTTTTCTGCAATGGAAAAGGAGCTGCAAAAGTCGGCCAGTGGGTTCAAGGTTGGCCCTCGAACCCGTCAGTGGTGGGCGACTGTCGCAAGGGAGCCATCTTTTCAACAGGTTTTCCCTCATCTTCACTAGGTTGCCCACAGCTTGAACATAAAAATTTAGACATACTTTTATGAACATTTCCGCTTTTCTTTCTCCAAGATAATAAATGGGACCCCGTTGCTGCCTTGAAATTCTTTCTTAGACGGTAGGCTACAGTCGCCAACGGTTGCTAGCGCCAGCCTTGTTTAAAATTGCATGCGTCCCCTATGTTCAGAGCTGCCGTCTGTCTGCTCAATTCTTGACCTATGAAAAATCTACAAAATTGCACCCAATGAGTTTGGATGTGGGAACTTGCATCGCGGCAATCGCCCCCGTGACAGGAATCATTGTGCGTGATACGACCTCCAACGGCTGCGCGCCGTTTAAATGGGACCATCAGCGCCGATGGATCATCTACGAGTATGCGGAAGCTGCCCCAATCACCAAACCCTGGCAATACGATGGTGACTTCTTTCCGGAAACTCTGAAAGCTGGCGATGTCAATTGCCGCGACGTCTCCCGACTGAGCAGTGAGACTGAAGACCGGTGCGGTCCGTTCCTAAAATACGGCACAGACAAGGAGAAGCTGTTTCTTCTCAACCCGGCCCTGCGCGGGGACTGCGCCAACATCAAGTACAATACGCCTTACTGCATTAAAGGCTGTAAGTTCTTATTCTGACTAAATATCATAATCTTGCCGAATTGCAGAGGAACACTAACCAGCAACCACCAGACTTGGAGCCTCTGCGGGCGTATGATGGACTCTGCGGGCCGCCGCACAAAAATGCCACCTGTGTCGGCACCGATCAGGGTAAATGCTGCAACTCGGAGACGTGGAAATGCGGAGATTCGTCGTAAGCAATATCCTGAAAAAAAAATACACTTCAAAATTCTACGAATGATGCTAACACCACGTCTCTGCTTCCCCCTCGTAGACATGACTGCGCAATGGGCATTTGCTATGAAGGCTACTGCTGGGGACACAAGCGCTACACCACAGATGGTACATGTGGTAGCCAAAACGGCGATCGCAAATGTGCTGGCAAATGGGGCGACTGCTGTAGCGTAGACGGGATGTGTGGAACAGGGTCAGACTTTTGTAGTTCTGAAAGATGTTACAGCGGAAACTGTGAAGGACAGGAGGTAAATATTGAAGATTTGCCATCTGTGGCATCCTAAAGAGTTACAAAGTCGGATTGATTACTGAGCTCTTGGTTGCTTTACTTTGAGCTAGCTCCCTAATTTAAGCTACTGAACCGCATTCGGTGCGACAAGAAAAACGATTAGTCCGCATGACGGAGCATACAAAAGTTTCTGTTTGCTAAAATACCGAGTATAAAGTGAAGTTTACGGCTTAGTTACCTGGTGACAACTCGAACCGTGAGAGCTTACATCTCATAGCCGAGGTTTTGTTTCCAGCTCAATTGAAAGACATCGCAATCTTGAACCTTGCTTCTATACTGAGTAAGGATGATACAAACTGCCCCTGCATTCGCTTAATGTGTGCGATCCTATCGTAAGGCTGCGTGCGCTGCCAAGCCCGATTTCACAGCCGCTGGTGGGCTCCTACCCCTGGCTGCATACAATGCCGCCAAGCACAACGCAAGCCACTGACAAAACTCTGCTTCTGTTGGAACCCCTTTACTTGACTGGCTAATTTATTTGAACTTGAGGTTACAACGACCCATTCTTTTACCAGCCAAAAAGGCGTTGCCCGCTCACCGTTGGCTTGATCCAGACGCGCGAAAACGCCTCTACCGCACACTACCACCACATTGCCGCTGAACCGTCACAAATTCGCCCCAGAATGCTGTCGAGTGTCAATCAGGCAGACGCTACTGCTGAAAACGCCGCCCACAGTACCTCCTTCGCTAAGAAGCAGGGTGACGGCCTCGTGGCGCCGCGTCAGAAAGCCGCAGCCGGCGACGCAGCACCGAAGGTGTCCACGGGTAGCCAGCTTCGCAAACCGACGCCCAATGGCCGAGCGCAAAAAGTGAGACGAAAACGCTCGACGTTGCGTCGCTTGCTCCGCCCCATCACCACTCACACCTGGCTCCTGCCGCTCGTCCTTGTCGCTGCGGTACTGGTGGTGTACGCACTGAACCCGACAGACTCCAGCATTGTCTACCCGTTCCTGTTTCTGTCGTACAAGCAAGATGCCGGCCACCTCGGCACTGACGACGACACGCTGTTTCTGCAACCGCAGTATGGAAAGGGCCAACGCGACATCCTGTTCGTGTGCTTCTACATGATTGTTCTCTCCTTTACCCGCGAATTCTTCATGCAGGAGCTGCTGCGGCCGCTGGCGAGGCATTACGGCATCAAGTCGCGCGGCAAACAGCTGCGCTTCATGGAGCAAATGTACACGGCACTATACTTTGCCGTCATGGGACCGCTGGGCATCTACGTCATGCGCCAGACGCCCGTCTGGTACTTTAGCACGCGCGGCATGTACGAGGGGTTCCCGCATAGGACGCACCACGCCCTGTTCAAGTTCTACTACCTGTTCCAGGGCGCGTACTGGGCCCAGCAGGCCATTGTGATGATTCTAGGCCTAGAGAAGCCGAGAAAGGACTTTAAGGAGCTGATTGCGCATCACGTCGTTACGGTTGGCCTTATTGCCCTGAGTTACAGGTTTCATTTTACGTACATGGGCATTGCCGTGTATGTGACGCACGACGTTAGCGACTTTTTCTTTGCTGTAAGTTGGCGTGCCATATTAACATGTACTCGCGTACTACGCAGACAAAAGGCTGACAATCTCGGCTTCAGGTGTCCAAATCCCTCAACTACGTCAACAGTCCCATCGTCGGTCCCTTTTTCTGCATGTCCCTGGGTATATGGACCTACCTGCGGCACTACCAGAACCTCCGGATCCTCTACTCATTGCTGGGCGAGTTTCGGACCGTCGGTCCCTACGAGCTCAACTGGGAGACGCAGCAGTACAAATGCTGGATCTCCAACGTCATCACATTTGCGCTGCTCGCCTTTTTGCAGGCGCTCAACCTGTTTTGGCTGTTTTGCCTCGTGCGCATCGGGTACCGCTACGTTGTGCATAATGTTGCCAAGGACGAGCGGTCCGACGCGGAAACCGAATCCGAGAATGAGCAGGAGATTACAACCAACGGCCATACGAACGGCTCTGCTGTGAAGAGATGAATGACTTCGGCTACGATTGGCGCTGCAAATGCGGACAGTCACGCTTGATTCCGAACTACAAGAGAGCACGCGGAAAGAGATGGAAACGCCACCACCCGACATGAACTAGAACACCTACAAATGCATACCTTTCATAATGCTAATGCTAATAATATCATAAAACTAAAGCCTCACGCTCGCATTTGTTTCCCATGGGGCGTGCTTGACCCGAAACGAGCGGCATGTGATTGCTCACTAATACGCTTAGCTTGTTAGAAGAGGCAACTAGGACCGCGCACGTCAAATAAAAGCAGTATACTTATCCACTTTCAACTCTAAAAGCAGTGGACAAGCGAGAACCGCCAGCGTAAGAGGAATTAGCCAGAAGGCGCAGCTAGCTAGAACCACTAACCAGAAATCGGAGCGAAAAATATGCCAGTGGGTGACGGACGAAGCATCCTAATGAGACATTGCAGGACGAAGGGCCGGATACAAGGCCAGAAGAGGATGAACGAGGTCGGAACGCGTCGAGGTCCGCTGCCAGAAATAGCTGCAGGGACCGCGCCTAACAACGGTAGGGTCTCATTTTGCTAGGCTAGGGCGTCCAACAAAGTCTGTCGAATGCGGGGTGCCAATAGTTTAAATGAAAGCTATTGTCTCCTGCCCATTGCTATACTCACATAGACGACATGTTTACCCTCCATGTAAATAAGGGATGCCAAGTTAGATTTCAAGACAATGACTCTATGAGTGGCAAAAAACCTGCTGGCCTCGTTTATACGAGCCAGCCCCTAGTTCTAATCATGTTAGTGTGGCGCGCGCAATATATGCACATGGGCGCACATGACGAGACCTTGCCGGTTAGGTGACGCATGCTTTGGCAGAGCCGCACACTCTGCCATCTAATCAACACATTCTTCTAAGAGGCCGGAACATGGAACAAGCTGAGCTTGGTTAGCCAATTTAATTTTAGAATCCAAGTTTTAAGATACGCCTGGCTCTTGTAAACGCTCCTTCATAAACGCTCTAGTAGGTGTACCTGGAACTTGGTATTCTCTAGGCTTCCTGGAAATCTTAGTGCTGCAGGTAACGTATACTTCTTTTCATGGCCACCTTTGATTAGTTTCGCCCATGCTGGCTGTTCCCTCTCCTCTGAATTTGTGCTACTATAAGGCCCGCTTCTGGGCGGTAGCAGAGCTCGGTAAAGTAGCCACTCGAGTGGGTATTTCTTTCCATCCCCTTTGTTGCCACTATCAGGTAGCTCAGCATCAGCTCCAGGGCTATCTACAATAAGCAACAGACTCCCTTTAGGTGCTGTCAAAGTCAATCTCGATAAGAAAGCTGTGGCTTTGGCTATTGAGATTGAGTAGAATTCGTGGAGCGTAAAGAAGAGAGTAATTAATGCCGGGTTAGGCCCAATCATTGCACGCAGGTCGGTGCTTCCGCTTTCGAGCATGTCGATCTGGTTGACTGCTAGATTCAAGACGTGGTATGGGATAGCAGAGGTATTTGAAGCTTGCGCCTTGGCAGTCGCATATTTCGAAAGAGTAGGAGAATGTGTAAGAGTGTGTTGTAGTTTTGTGACAATCCCTGACCAATCGTGCCTATCAATGAGATTGAGATCAACCATGGCACTGTCGTTGTAATCAGGGTCGAGGTGTGAGGTAGCGATAGAAACAATGTCTGTTCTTGTCGCATCAGGAGAAGATGACTTTAGCCGGGGAAACTCGTCGAGTTTGCTTTGATGAGAGTGCTTTAGCAATGCCACACAAGCTAATAAGTCAGATCCTCCTCGCCCAATGCATACAATCTTGGATGGCTCTTGTCCATCATTGTGAAGGAATTTTTGGACCCATGCAGCCTCTCTCATCTCACTGCAAATCCAAGCCAACACATTTGCACTTGCCAGAGCTCTACTAGGACTCCAACGGATTGTATATGCCTCCAAGAAGTCCTCGGTCCCGAATGCCGTGCAGTAGTCCTTTTGCTCGAGGGCTTCCCTGACGGCACGTAATACTGGTATTAAAGCATTGAATTCGTCCACGGCAGGAAATGTAATTCTAATTGTTTCAAGAATGAGTTGCTGATGTTCAACAGATAGACTCTGGGGCAGTTCTGCGAAGCTGGTATCCTTGACTTCTGCAGGCGTCTGTTTGGCGGATTTCCGTATATAGCTTGGTCCAGTCCATCCCGGACGGCGGATTGGTGGTGCAACTGGTGCCTTGGATGCACTGCTCACCGACGGTCGCCCATGCTTTGGTTGTGATTGTGCATGGCGCTTGAACTTGGTCATGGTAGATTTGACTCCTCCAAGGTAATCGGGCATACGCGTAGTTATAAGGCAAAGGGCCGTAGTTAAGCGAGACGTTTACGGACAAGTACAAAAATATCACCACCAGATCGGCAAAAGTATTTTCCGACATCCGGCCGGAAGTTATTAGTGGCACCAGCAGAGTCGCATGCATAAGGTTGTTCTAGTGGCAGCAGAGTTTTGCTAGTAAAGAGGTTATAATACCTTTTATAGTAAGAAAACGCTCTTAGTTATTAATAAAATAAATATTATATAACCTTGAAAATTTCTTGGCTAACTATTCGTATATACCCTAACTTCTAGTAGGTCTTGACTGTAGGCCAGAGCCTGCAAGTGAGCTTGAAAGTTTGTTCTTGCAGGCTAGTAAACCGTTTATAGCAGGATTAGTGACAGGATTGTTTGCAGGGTTAGTATTTGCAGGCAGCATCTTTTAGCACATGAATAATTGAACGTTGGGCAACAGTGTAGATGTTCCCTCGAACGATCCTGGTCCTTTCCTGCCCAT
The DNA here is from genome assembly GCA_900169235.1 of Zarea fungicola. Taxonomy (NCBI): domain Eukaryota; kingdom Fungi; phylum Ascomycota; class Sordariomycetes; order Hypocreales; family Cordycipitaceae; genus Zarea; species Zarea fungicola. Next base: position 3,861 of record FWCC01000144.1, on the reverse strand, counting down.
TGTCGCAGTACACCAATCAACTCCCTGTCTGGCGTTGGAGGCTTGGATCGAAGCAACGGTCGCGATATATTAATCCTCTTTGCTAACCAAAGAGTGGTGCAATGCTACTAAAGTCGGGTACGCGGCCCAGAAGTTTTTGAAGCACGCGATAACCCGCGCTGGGGGCATAGCCAGGCAGTTGATGGCCGGCCAAGGTGATCTCGTAAAAGATCAGCCCGCGCTCCTCTATCCAAACACCCAGATTGCCGGAGCCACCCTTGAACCCTTGAAAAGTGATGTTGTGTGGCGGAACCAAGAAGGGCGTGGAGGGATAATTCTGGAACCCCTGGACACCACCCCATGTCATGTTCTGCAAAGCAAAAAGTGTGCCATTGGTGGGCAGGAGGATATCAAGAGCGCCTGATCCGATGATGACATTCCCAGTCTTGCGGATGATGCTCTCAAGAGTGCCATCAATCGCGGGGCCTGGTGAAGAATCCTTGCCATCAACAAAAACGGGATTTGTGCATTGTGTCCAATTGGTGCCAACGTGAGCATGTATAGCCTTCTGAACTTCTGGACGCTGAAAGTATACGACGGCTCCCTTTGGATTGTAGCCGTGCCCATTGAGCACGCCTAGCTCGCTGTATGTGTCCGGACACATGTCGCTAATGTGGTAGAGGTTGAAGCAAGGATTGACGTCCACAACAGCGTAATATGCTGCACTGTCAAGATCGGGCGAGTTGGGCGGAGGAGCGGGCCATGTGTGACTGGGAGGTGGAAACTGGAAATACTTCTCCATGTAGTCAGCGTAACCGCTGTCCTTGTTAAGCTTTTGCAGGCTGTCCAAGGTGACTTGATCCAGACCTAATATGCGGGACCAAAATCCCAAGAATGGCAACATAGGCAAGTCACCTTGTATTTGCGAATCGCCGATGACTGGGTCATTGATCGCGATCCCTTTGACATTGAAGTATTTGGTATCGTTCGCCAGCAGGAAGCTATTTGCGATATAAGGGACGTACATGCCCGCATATGATTCACCTGAAAGATACACTCTGCGCCTTTGGAGCCCAAATGTGTCGACAAAATTCTTCCAAAACCCTTTGAACTGCTCAGCAAGCTCAATTTCATTCGTAATGTTGGGCGTGCCCTGGCTGAAACCTGTTCCGACAGGCTGCTCAATCCAGACTACGTTTGAGAGTCTGGACCAGGAATATGGGTTTTTGACTGGCGCAAAGGTGCCATCTTGCCACAGAAATGGACCGTTTTCTGTCAGTAGGCCGTCTAATGAAGAACAGCCGGGGCCACCGTTCAGCCAAATAACGATTTCTTCACTAGCCTTTGGTTCGTCGGATGGGAAAAACCAAAAAAAAAGCTTGCGCGTTTCGCCTTGTTGTTTGGAAATGGGAAGAAGTCCTGCATAGGACTCCCCGGCGTCAAAATTGACTTCTGGGATAGATCTTCCGTCGACTGCAAACGGTCTCGATCTGCTGTTGAGGTATGGGGACTTCTTTGGTGTCGCATCAGGCTCTGCTCTCCAGAGCAATGCATCTGGCGTAGCTTGTTCTTTCAGATACGACGGTTGCCTTTTTGCGATGGAATCTTGGAACTGTTTATTTCTGCTAGCAGAGACGACAAGCGCAGATGTGCTCATAAGAGCGAGCCATTTTATGATATGCATCGCCATTGATTGTGATATAGTCCAGTAAGTTGGGTTAGCATTGGGTTAGCATGCGACCATATATGAACAGTCGGGGGTATATATACATAAACTTGGTGGCGCGCTAGCATACAGGTGTAGTGTCTGTACAACTTACATCTACATAATTCGTCAGCCTCGCTAGTGTGGCGCCGACAAGCTCTCGAGGTCGCTCCAATGGGCTCTCGTCATTTCTCGCTCTCATTTCCATATCTAGGAGGTTTAGACATACAGAGCTTCTGCGATGTTGCATTGCAATTTGGTCAGCATCGTATTTCGGTTACATGTGTACATGTAGCGGGTCCACTAGTCGATTTCTGTCGGGTTCGCATTATCACTCGACGTCTTCGTGCAGATGCGGCGTTGTTTCGCTCCCGTATCATCGCTAGTAACCACAGGTAGTACGATATTTTACGCTCGCCGTGACTCATCAATCTCGTGGCGTGATAGTGTAGTTGCGGTCGTTGTGTCAGATCTGTTCAATTCTGACCTAACGTAAGAGACGTCGAACTGGGGGACTCGTCAGGAAGCAAGACCTAACCCTAAGACGAGTTTTTTGGCTGGTTGCGTTAGAAGGGAGTAGGTTTGGTAATAGAATCGTTCTCTCTGTTATAATATGCAGTCAGAAAGGGAAAGCTGATGATGTTGTTTCTTTGCTTGGCTGGTTACCTAGTCTAACGAATTACCAAACGAATTTACCAAACAAATCAACAAGTGAGTTCCAAATCTCATCAAACAGCCAAATCATCCATTCACTATTAATTATGCCTTTGATATATTTGATAAAATGATTTTAGTCTTGTTTTCTGTATTTATATTGAGAGAGCACACCCGTATAAGTTGTGCAATTTAATCACTTACCACGTATCTTCAGGTGCAAATCGTTCAGAGACGCACATCGATCTTTATCGGCTCATGCCGCTCTGGGCTATCCAAGGCGTGCGATTTGAGCGCCAGAAGAAGGTCTGGGACGAGGCAGCCACTGCGAATAGCATACACATATCATAAGAGCATGAAAGGAGTGTTACGAACGAAGAAACTGAGTGAGGCGCATCAGGCTGAGACGGCCAGGAACGATGGCCTAGCAGCGCAACACAGAGAGGGGCAGCGTACACTGCGCATAACAGAAGGAAGGGTCACGTAACTAGATCACTATAGTATAGCAGTGATCTAGCGTTACATACCCTGACGCCACTATTATATATATAACGCTTGCTCACTTAGATTATAAGTAAGTAATAGTAAGTAATAGAGATCCCTTAGGTATATTAGGACCTAGAAGGACTATAGCTAGTCTAGATAGTTTAGATCTCTATTAATTAACCTAAGTAATAGTCTTTCTATTAAGAGTAACCGCTTAATAATACTTACTTATAATTAATATTCGAATAACCTAGCTTGGTTTAGAGCATACCCAACTATGACTTACATTGATTAAGCCATCGTTATAAGGAGCTCCTAGTGTCACGGTCGGTGCCTACT
>FWCC01000128.1:11810-121604 GCA_900169235.1 Zarea fungicola | reverse complement strand
TTTTTTGTCACCCCCTTGGCTGCGTAGTGCGTATTAGTTGATTGATATCTTGTGGGTTCATGATCGTCAAGACTGTTTCGCCCCAGGGGATGGTAGGATGGCGTTTGCTGAAGAGACACGGGAAATGGACGACTGCTTGCCGTCTGTCTGTGTTCATGGTTAGCTATTATTCCTCTGTCAGTCATCAGATATCAACTTGCCCAGTTCTGAATGGCGCGTTGGATGCACACGCCAGCCAACTGAGGGCTTTGGCAGGCGCCCCCATGGTGGCAGGATGGAGCTTCTGAGGTTGTCAGGTTCCTGGTGTCTCCCGTCTCCAATAATTCGTGTTTCGAATAAGGCTACACACATTTCAATTTGCTGCTGGGAGCCTGCCAGCTGTAGATCGGCTCTGCCAGCTGCCCGTTACGCTGGCCGATCTGTTCAATGCCTTTCCCCGTGGCTTCCACTCATGATTCCTCTAATAATTCTATTTCTTCTCTTCTCCCTCTCTCACTGATTTTCTCCCTCCAAATTTCTCTTCTTTTTTTTCCGCTCCTTTCCTGTTGCCATTTTTTTTCTGTTACCTCGAAATCTCACACATCCCTCACTCGGTATCTGGACCATTCTTCCGGTTCAATATCCAGCCATCGACTAAATTGTCTGGTCACATATTGTCGATGCCGATCCATTCCTTACGAGACGCAGATATCCTCTGAGCGCATCATTCACTTTTTTTGTCTTTCCCTGTATAGTCTGTTCATTAATATTGTTTCAACCCTCAACGTCTTTTTTTTTCGTCGTCTTCGTCCTGGGTTTTTCTGCAATTGATCTGTTCATCCCTCCACTGCAGAGCGTCTATCTGGTGTTCAAGTAATGTGTGCGCACATCGCTTGAAGTTTCCACGCTTTACACCAAACACGCAAACGAACAAGCTCTTCTTCACCCCTCGGTCCGACATGGAACCTACCAAACCATTTCTCAGCTTTAGCAGCAGCTCAAGCACAACCTCCTCCATGGAGCGCAAACGAGAACCTCTTTTACCCTACTCGGAGATTGTCTCTGAAAAGATGGCCGTCAAGCTGCGGAATCCACTGAGCCACTGCCTGTACAAACGGGTCATCATATGGGTTACTATCAGTTTGCTCATGGTTGGCTATGTGCTTTTTAGCAAGCACGATGGCTCTGTTCGAGACATTGTTTCCAGTCACGCCAATTACGAAACACCTTCGGTGCTGGCCGCCGTCGGCTCCAAAACTGAGCAGTCACAAAACCCCAGCGCAGATGACGCGGAAATTAATCAAGCCCAGGCTGAGATTGATGCTGCCAGAAAGAGCCAGGAGCAGGAGCAAGACCAGTTGATACCACAAAAGGGCACACCAAACCAATCCAGCCAAGACGCAGACGTCGACGACGAAATCGATGATGCAAAGACAGGCTCTTCCCAAAACCACCATTCAGACTCGAAACGACCGTCTGATAAATCTATTGGAAAACACTCTAAAACGAACACTGGCGGAAAACCGGGCAAAGCCGCCCACATTTCAGAGTCGGATGAGGATGAGGACGAGGACGAGTACGAAACAGCCGACGAAGACGTTCCTGAGTATGACCAACATGCCGACGAATCTGAGATCAGCTTCCTTCTTAACGGAGAGAATACAGAGCAGCTCAAGCAAGAGTTGGAAAACTTGAAGAGAATGCCTTGGCTTCGTTTTCCTCAGTGAGTCCTCCACGCCGCTTCAGTGGCCGGTTCTGCTAACAATTGTAGTCTTAACGCATACTTCCACGGGCTCAAAACGCTGGTCAGCAAAGCCAAACATGACCCAGAATATCCCAATCCTCAGCGAAGCGGTCCCCTTCTGGGCCGTGTGAAAATGAGCAAAAAGGTCTCCAAGCCGACGCCATATGACCCATACACAGACTCTGACCAGATTCAAACCTGCTACCTGGATAAGAGCAACAAAATTCCTGCACCATCACTCTATGCCTATAATGGCATTCCAAAACACATGCCGGATCCTGCTCTTGGTTCTCATTCAATTTTCGGCATGCGTGATGACGTTTGCTTCGACCGATTTGGCCGCTACGGGCCGTATGGTCTGGGCTATCGTCTAGCAGAAGGTGGAACAAGTGTCGGGCTCAACACGGAAAGCTCTGGTAGCGACACCGTCTGGGAAAAGTCGGGCAAGATTGACTACAGTGACATGGACTGGGGTAATGCCCAAGAACGTTGCTCTGAGCGACACTGGAGCCGCTACCGCCAGGTCGACCGTAAGACTGACCAGCTGGAGCCGCCGAGCGACTCAAAGAAGAGCCGACAAGCTATTGTTATCCGCATGTACACTGGTTTTAAATGGACTTACCTCGCCGTGTTAAACTTTAGAGCACTCATCTCTGAGGTGTCGCTCAAATCTGGCGGAGAGTACACTGTGCACTTTTTAATGCATGTTCGCGATGACGACGCTCCCATCTGGTCTGACGATGTTACTGTGCAGAGGATACTGGATGCCAATGTTCCCCCAGAGTTTCAAAGCATGGTCACTTTGTGGAGCGAGGCGCAAATGGAGTTATTTTATCCTGGCAAGTTCAGCGCACCCATTCAGAACCCCAGCGGCCAGGGCATCCACGGCGTCTATCGCAGCGCCCACCTGCCACTGCAGGTATTCTCCACGCAGCACCAAGAGTACGAGCACATTTGGAACTGGGAAATGGACATGCGGTACCTGGGCAACTACTACGAATTCTTTGATCGTCTCGGCAAATGGGCTCAGGAGCAAACACGCAACCATCTCTGGGAGCGAAGCTCCCGATACTACATTCCCGCCCTCCACGGCGACTGGAACAACTTTACCGAGACGGTGGAACGTCAGACTGCGGCAGCAGGAAGACAGTCGATTCTTGGACCGCTTCAGTTCCACGGCAAGCGGCCTCTCCGCCATGAGCAACGCGGCGAGTCTGTACTTCCTGCAAGCTGTGCCGTAGGTCAGGAAGCGGCGCAATGCGGCGTGGGCGAGCCGGCCGATCTCATCACCCTGAACCCGCTCTTTGACACGGACAACTCTGGATGGGTCTTTTCCTACGATGCAACGGGCTACCCGTCCCTCCCGCCCCGACGATGCGCCATCATCACAGCGTCGCGCCTCAGTCGCCGTCTCCTGGCGGCCATGCACGAGGAGACGTGGCGGCACCACCACGGCATGTTTTCGGAAATGTTCCCCCCGAGCGTGGCTCTGCACCACGGATTCAAGGCTGCCTACGCGCCGCACCCGCTGCATATTGATCGGGCGTGGAGCCCTCTTGGCAAGGCGATTGACCGGGCGTTCAACGGCGGGGAGGACCACTCGACGTCGGGACCGGGCAGCCCGTTTGACCTGCGCAACGAGCACAACCACAAGGGTGTGAGCTGGTACTACAACAGCGAGTTTTCGGGTCTTCTCTGGCGTCGCTGGTTAGGGTTCCCGCAGTTTGACGGGCGGGGGCGTGGTGGTGGTGAGAAGAACCGGGGGACGATGCGTGGAGGGATAGAGGAGGAGTCGCAGGAGGGGAGCACAGGTCGAATGTGCCTGCGGAGCATGCTGTTGCATCCCATCAAGTTTGAAGATCCGTCAGAGAGATAGAAAGAGGGACCAGATTGAAAAGTAAAGGCTGTTGGGTGGAGAAATTTGTGTAGGTAGTCGAGTAGGGCAAATAGTGTATGCTTTTTTTCTTTTTTGAGTTGTAAGAGGTGCAAAACATTGTCTTTACTGCTTCCTTGGCAGAGCAGTCTGCCATCTTCTTTTTCCCTTCATGCTGTGGCTGGTATGGTAGTAGTCATAATTTGAAATTTATAATTATTACATGTTAAATTGTCTGATAATTCTTTTTTTGCCTTTTTTCAGATGCAAGGTAACCGCAGGATTGGATTAGAGTGCGTTTCGTATCAAGTGTCAAATGTACAGTCTCATGTCACTATCAGTAGGTGTACCAATGCTGAAGATTTAAGAAGGCGCCAGTAAAAAACGAACAACTATAAAAATTGTCTCTTCACTATCTCGGGGGGAAAAAAAATAAAAGAGCTGAAAATCCAAAATAAAAGGAAAGGGGTACGGAAAACCTCCACCGTCTCTCTACTCTACCAGAGCAGCCCGTTCGCTTGTGTAAAACGCTTCCCATACCAAAAGCTTTGTATCCCAATTCCCTCCTCCTTGTCCCAAAAACCCATCCATCCCAGGTCGCATCCCACAGAAAACACATCAATTCATAAAAAATAAGAAACCCCAACCCAAAAAATAGAAAGCGACAAAAATCAAATCACCAGTACCAAATCCAAAGAGTGCGTGCCTACACGAGTTTGTAGCTGTATTCCAACAGGGCACCAAGGGCAAGCAGGGCGCACCGGATTCCCAAGCAATCCCTTCAAGTTTGCGTTTGTAGTTGGGTGCTCCAGTTAAGCTGATTGTAGCACAAGGGATAAGACACCATCCATCATTAACCAGACCGTCTGGCAAAACTTGATTAAACAGATAAACAGAATCCCCCCAACGACAGCAAGGGGAAAAAAGAAAGAGGTATCGAAGATGTAGACACGAAAATAAATGTTGCATAAAGAAGACGGGTTGCATTGACACGCCAGACGCCATCAGCGCCGTGAGAAACGCCCACAGAGTCGAAACAGAAAGACTTTGTCGCTCAGTGTCTCGAGAGAGTCCCATCGTTGGTTGGCTTGTGTGTTGCGAAGAAGCCAAGACGAGACTGAGAGTAAAAGGGGTAAAACATCAAGTTCTATGATACCTGCGAGCGCGGCAAAAGTCGACTCGTTGAAATCCTTGTTCCAGAAAGTAAATGTATAAAAAAAAAATAGAAAAAAAGATAAAAATAGCTTCGTGCATCGTCAAGCGAGTTTAGCAATCTGTAAATCGAGAGCAAATTGAGAAATAGTGCGCATGGGCATTATTGCATAGCAAGCGATGTGGTGTTTCGTTCTTTTCTCTTCTTTTCTCGCTTACTTCTTAAGAGCAGCGTCGTAGATGCTGACGAGGCCAGTAATGGCGGCGCCAACCAGGATGCCCTGGTATCCTCCATAGACGGCGTTGTTGATGCGAGCAATGGAGAGCTCGGAGAGGAGGCCACAAAACGTGACACCCTGAGCATAAACAACATAAGCCAGCAGAGCCTTGGCAATGCTAAAGGTTAGGGGGTCGACAACGGTCTCGTTGAGAGCGCGGGCGCGGGTGCGGGGACCGGCGTGGCTGTTGGCGGAGAGGTTGAAGAAGTAACCAGCAAGACTGGGGACGAAAACGCTGGTAAAGACCCAGGTAAGAGCAGGGGACCAGAAGCTCGAGGTCAGAAGCAGGAACATGTCGGGCAGGTAAACATTATAGTCCTGGGTGCCAATGGCGGCGATGGCGGGGACGGTAAAGGCAAAGCGGTTGGCGAGGATCTCGGGGCGAATGTAATAGAGCTCGAAAGCGGCGACGGAGAAGAGGACGCTGGTGACGGTGCTGAGAGTCTCGCGAGTAGCGTTGGAGGCCTCGGTGATGCCGCTCTCCTGGTAGATGGAGGCGACGCGTTTGCGCATGGCGACGGTGGAGCGATCGACGGCAAAGGCGACGTCGGCGGGGGAAGCAGGCAGAGGGATGCGAGCAGCGACCTGGGAGAGGCTGCGGGCAGGGGTACGAATGACGGCGCTCGAGGGGCTTCTGTTTTGCGGCATGTTAGTGGGCTGCTTGTGGTTGCTTGTGGTTGCTTGTGGTTGCGACCTGTTGGGTGTGGTTCACGTACTCGGCGGCGATTTCCTCGGCGACCTTGGTCACTCTGCGCTTGGCGACCTTGAGGCTCTTTTCAATCTCCTCCTTGACGTCCTTGACCGACTCCTTTTCCTTCTTGACTGGGGAGCCTTGGGACTTGGAGCGGGAGGTGAAGTAGCCAGAGAGCTCCTGGTTGGCGGCGAAGCGAGAGCTGTGCTGGGAGATGAAGTCATCGAGGGCGACTTCAAGATCGCTCTTTTTGAGATCCTTGTAGCTGCAGATGGGAAGGTTAGCGTGATTTCTAGGGCGAGTGCAAGTGTGAGCGCAAGTGAGTGCTGTTGCTGTAGCTGTGCTGGTGGTTTGCGCCAGCCATCGAGCCAAAGCTAGCTAGGTAGGTAGGTAGCTCGTCGCCATGTGAACGCGTTTCGGTCATGATGCGGGTCGCGCCACAGCTTCATGGCAATGCGGCAAGAGCGGACAGGTTGACAAGTAATTTACATGGCGTACGTTTCCAAGACGCGGCGCCCATCAGAAAGCTGGCGGCAGTCTGGACGAGGTCCCTGGAAGCGTTGCTATGCGATGTGATGTGCTGCGCTGCACTGCGCTGCGCAGCTGTCCAATGCGACAAAGGCGGTGGCGACAGACAGCTTGCCTGGTGGTGTCATTTGCGCGGAGGATGCGGCGCGCGACACAGGATTCGAGCAGTATCAACATGCGCCAAAGGAGCCGAAGAAACGGCAACCAAAAAAAATCAAACAGAAGGGGGAAAAAATGGAAATGGACATGCTTACTTCTTGAGGCCAATCCTTTCAGCAATATCGCTGAGTTCGCCCTTTTTCTTGCCCTTGAGCCAGGAATTTGTGCTGTTTGCAGACATGGTGGATGGTGGATGAGTCGGGATGAGGGCTTGAAATGGTCCAAGTGTTTTCTTTTTGTTCAAAAAGAGATGTTAGAAAAAGCTATATCGGCTTGTTGAAAAAAAAAAATGTATATCTTTTTTTTCCTTGCGGGTATTGGGTCTTGTAACTGAGAGACACGGAGGGAAAAGTCCCGCGATTGGAATAACACGAAATGGGCGGTTTCTTGTTTAGATAAAGAGGGAAAAGAAAAAAAAAGGCAAATAGAGGGGGGGGGGGCTTGGGAAGTAGATGAGGACCTGGATTTTTGGGAAGGTGGGCGGAGGGGGGGAGGTACCTACCTAGCAGCTAGACTTTTGAAAAATGTCGGGCTTTGGAGTTGGCAAAAAAAAGACGGCATCGAAAAAATGACGGGAAAATGGGGAGGCTGGGAATCTGGCACATGGAGGATGGCCTGCTTGGCTGGTAACTAACAGTTGGTTAACTACTGGTTGGTGCTGCTGATTGATGACGGCTGGTGATCAAGGTCTTGTTTATGTTGTTCGTTTTTGGCAATGCGCCATGGGGCGTGGGCAAGGGAGTAGCGTACGCCCTGTCCTCAGCAGGTAGTTACCTTCCGTAAGTTTGGCACGTCATCTTTACAGCGCTGGATGCTCCCTGTGGCTTGCTACTCTGCCGCAACCATCAGCTGGAGAAAATAAGGTTACAGCAGTCAGCCGGAGGGGGTGTGCAGGCGTTGCCACAGGGACCCGACACTTTTCCAGTGACTTGGCCGTTACTTGCGGCCTGGCAAGTCAAGTTTGATCAAACGGCCAGAAAGATTGTTTATATCAGGAGGCTGGGCGACACCAACAGTATAGCCATTGTCAGTTTCCAGCACTACAGTCATCCAGTACTCCGTCATCCAGTACATTGTTCTCTACAGAATCAAGAAAACAAATCATCCAATTTAAAAGAAATCGCAGGACCAGGGTATCACTGTCAATGAGCCAGTCAGTCGCCGAGCCTGGCTTGATGGAGCCTAATGCGTCCGCGACGCGTGCCTTTGAAAACGCGCCTTTTATTGTAACTTGCCTGCCAACCTGGTTCCGCCAGTCGTTCCATCTTCGTTCCTCTGCCCACTTGGCCTGCTTGTCTGCCCGTTCCCTGCCCACTTCGCTTCCGTCCACCTCCACTCCTCTCTTCCTCTCCCCTCTCGTTTGTCCGGCTCTCGGCTGGGGCTCTTGCCAGTCTGTCCCATGTCCATGTCTTCAATAAATCGCCATCTGCCAAATACAGAAACTTAATCGGCCTGCTAGATCATCAAACCTGCACGAGTCAGCAACACTTAACTTACCCACCAGTACAATTAATTATGCACCTACAATGCACAGCATCATTTATAACGACATGATTCATATCCTTTTGTATTTGCTTCTTTCTTTTTTCTCTGGTAGCTCGGCACGTCGTCAAATACTCCAACATTCATCATTCTGGCATGCGTGCTTTACCACGTAGCTCAATTAAAGTCATGCCAGCAATTCTACATCATGTAAACCATGGCAAACGCTCATCTACCACCTCTTAAACCCCCCCTTACCCCCGTCGTATAATCCTCATCCCAATATCCTGTCCATATGCCATGCCATTGTGTCTCGGGAAAGCATGCAAGATGCAAGATGCAACCAGTGAAAAGTACAGCGTGTTGGCCGTTGTTTCATGACCTGCCATCTGCAGTATGAGGGAGTGCTTATCAGTCTGCTGGGACCACGAGCCGTACTTGCGAGATGGCCCATGAGGCCCATTCCCCTGCATCTCAGCCCTCTGCCATTCTTTCCTGTTCCCTCGCATCTGCCAGCCGCCCGTCTAGTACTACAGTTGAGTACTTCAAGTAGTTTTGCGCCGCTTTACCCACTCTTCTTGTCAAATCAGACGGCTGTACTTCTACAGCCACGACAAGACTTGCCTTCCCCCATGATTCTCTAAAGATCCAAGAACCTATACGCTGGGTGCCAAATTGGTAAATGTGCAATCCATGCTAAAAGTTTCATTTTTTAACAGTCCTGATTCTTGGTCTTTTCCATTTCTCCTTTAATCAAAAATGACAGTGCATATTGGAAATTGGAGGGCAAACAACGAAACGTACGGACAACAATGTACGGAAGACTGCTGCTCTTCCTGGCCTGCGCGGTGTTATAGTGCAGACAGCTCGTGTACCTTGTCACGGCTTACACAACGTACAGTGCAACAAGAAAGAGTATCAAACCCATACCGTAAAACAAGGGAAAAATTAAACCGTTTTTTTACGCAGTCTAGAAGTGATAAGAAATATCATGTTCAAGGAGTGAGCAGCCTCTGGTCCTTCTATTCAACCATCTCTACTTACACAACGTCGCGCCATGGAAGACGAGGGAAGGCTTATGGCATGTGTATGCACAGTCATGGATGCTTCCTTGGTTTCGTGTTAATGAGACCCTGCCCCTCAGCCGAATTGGAAAAAAAAAAAAAGAAAAAAAAAAGAAAAAAGTAAAAAAAGGAAGAAAAGAAAAGAAAGAGTAGGAGAGAGAAAAGGTTGGTGTGGAAGTAGGCGCTTACTCGTCGTTTGGATCCTGGTTGAATAGTGCTTGGGTCTTCAGCAGAGACGTAGTTGTGTCGTGGCTACCCAAGCCCAGCAGCTCATTCACGTCTGGAACTCGTACCATCCGTTTTCTTCTTAAAAAAGGACAAAAAAAATATAGATAGTGGATAATCCCATATATTAATCTAAAGACAAATAAAATAAAAACAAGATAAATAATATAAAAACCTTTGCGGGATATTTTGCGCCGTTTTGCTGTTGAAGAAATCCATGCTGCTACCCACCGTCATAAAACCACAGTCAGTTAGTCTCCTCGATCCAAATCTTTTCTTTTGGCCCTCGTTCAAAATACTTCTATATTTTGACACTTCCTTTGCCCTCGTCTCATGCATTTGTATATAAACATATGTGTTGAAAAAAATATGTATTTTGCTATTTCATAAAATTCCCCTTAAAAGAGACCATCAATCTCGCCAGTCTCTGGGTCAACATCAACGTTGAGGTAGCCAGGAGCTGTCGGCAGACCGGGGATCGTCTGGATATCAGCAGCCAGAGCGTACAGATACCCAGCACCCGCCGCCATGCGCACGTCGCGGATCGGGATGGTGAAGCCAGTAGGCGCGCCCTTCAGGTCGGGGTCGTGGGACAGCGAGTACTGCGTCTTGGCAATGCAAATGGGCAGGTTGCCGTATCCCTGTCTGGTATACGTGTCGACCTTTTTCTGCGCCAGCTCGCTAAACTCGACCGCCGCCGCGCCGTACATCTTCTTGCCAATGGCCTCGATGCGCTCCTGCACAGTGCCTTCGAGGTCGTAGGTGAGCGACAACTCCTTGGGCTTCTCGCTGGCCGCAATGACCCCCTTGGCGAGGTCGACGGCACCCGCGCCACCCTTGGCCCAGTGGTCGGACAAAATGGCGTCCTCAGCGCCGGCGGCAATGGCCTCTTCGCGGAGGACTTGAATCTCGGCGTCCGTGTCCGTGGCAAACTTGTTGATGGCGACAACGACGGGAATACCAAATGACTTGGCGTTGGCAATGTGCTTCTTGAGGTTGACGCAGCCAGCGCGGAGAATGTCGACATTCTCCTCCTTGTAGACGGCGTGCAGAGGAGCGCCGGGGGCGATGGGCGGGCCGCCGCCGTGGACCTTGAGAGCTCGGACAGTGGCGACAACAACGACAACGTCGGGCACCAGGCCAGAGGTACGGCACTTGATGTTGAAGAATCGCTCGCCACCCATGGTAAAGTCGAAACCGGCCTCGGTAACGACGAAACCAGCCTTCTCATTGACATCCTCGTCGGGCTCGGTACCGGCAAGCTTAAGAGCAAGTCTGTCGGCAATGATGGAGCTCTGACCAATGGAAATATTGGCGAAAGGACCAGCGTGGACAAAAACAGGGGTGCCCTCGAGCGTCTGCATAAGGTTGGGCTTGATGGCATCCTTCATGAGGGCCGTAAGGGCTCCGCCGGCACCAATGTCGTCGCAAGTAACGGGATCACCCTTGCGCGAGGTGGCAACCACCATGCGGCCGAGACGCTCACGCATATCAGCCAAGCTGGTGCTGAGAGCCAGAATGGCCATGCATTCACTGGCAACCGAGATGTCGAAACCAGTCTCGCGGGTCTGGCCCTTTTCAGTGGGAGCAGTGCCAACGGTGATGCCACGAAGATGGCGATCATTGACGTCGAGGACACGTCTCCAGGTAATTGTCTCGGGATCAATGTCCAGACGTGCGAAGCGGCTGATTTCCTCCTCGGTGAGGTCGTCGGGGTTCACCTTGTCGATGCCGAGCTTCTTGAGGCGACGGAACATGATGGGAGCAAATTTGCGGACACCGTTCTTGGCCGGGACAAGACGGCGGTATAGGGCAGCGTCCTTTTGGCTGTTCTCGTGGAAGATGCGTGTCTCAATGGCGGCAGCCAGCAAGTTGTTCGCAGCAGTAATGGCGTGAATATCACCAGTCAAGTGCAGATTGAACTCGTCCATGGGAATGACCTGGCTGTAACCACCACCAGCGGCACCACCCTTGATACCAAAGGTAGGACCCTGGCTAGGCTGGCGGACGTTGGCGAAGGTGACACGGCCGATGTGAGCGCCGAGAGCCTGGGCAATACCCATGGTAGTGGTGGACTTGCCCTCGCCGAGAGGAGTGGGAGTAATACCGGTAACGACAACATAGCGACCATCACGGCGGTGCTCGAGGCGGTTCAGCAGACTGAGGTCGACCTTGGCCTTGTAGGCTCCGTAAGGCTCGAGCTCATGCGCGGCAATACCCACCTCGGCGGCAATGCGAGTAATCTGCTTGGGAGTCTGAGCGCGGGAAATGGCAATGTCAGAGGGGACAGGGTCGAGGAGCTTGAGGGGCAGAGGAACAGTCTTGCGGAGCTTCTCATTCTCAAAGAAGACGTTGGTGGCCTCAACAACGTTTTCGAGAAGCATGGCCACTGTCATGGGGCCAACACCACCAGGGACCGGGGTGATGACCGAGGCGACCTGGGAAGCAGACTCGAATTCGACATCGCCGACGAGGCGCTGGCCAGACTTCTTGGTGGGATCGGGAATGAAGTTGGTGCCAACATCGATGACAATGGCACCCTCCTTGAGCCACTCACCCTTGACAAAGTGAGGGGAGCCAATGGCGGCAATGACAATGTCGGCATTCTTGAGGTGGCCGTCGAGACCAGCCGTCTTGGAATGGCAGACGGTGACGGTGGCGTCGGCATTGCGGAGGAGATAGCTGACGGGGCTACCGACAATGTTGCTGCGGCCGACGACGACGGCAGACTTGCCAGCCAGCTGGATTCCAGACTCCTTCAAGAGGTGCATGACACCCTTGGGAGTGCACGGGGTGAAGATGGGGCTGCCACCACGCTTGGCAAGCTCACCAATGTTGTTGGTGCCGAAACCATCGACATCCTTTTCGTCGGCAACGGCAGAAGTGACAGTATACTCGGAGAGGTGCGCGGGGATGGGCAGCTGGACAAGGATGCCGTTGACCGAGGTGTCGTGGTTCAGTCGGCGGATAAGGTCGAGAA
This sequence comes from Zarea fungicola, assembly GCA_900169235.1. Classification (NCBI taxonomy): domain Eukaryota; kingdom Fungi; phylum Ascomycota; class Sordariomycetes; order Hypocreales; family Cordycipitaceae; genus Zarea; species Zarea fungicola. The sequence goes on along the minus strand of FWCC01000128.1, from coordinate 109,449 downwards.
TTTCAGGCTCGGAGATGGACTCGGGGAGAGAGATGAGTTCGCAGTCAATGTTGGCCTAGGATGATCAGCAGCTGGACAGAAGAGATGCGGTAGATTTTGAGTCAATATGTCGGGATGTCGTACCTCTGCGGCAGCCTTGAGCTTCATGCGGACATAGGTACCTGTCGATATGAGTCAGTTTGTGGAGGTGGGTAGGTCGGGGTGGTGTCTGCAGGACTGTAGACGCACTGGAATCGGGGCGGTCGCCGACTGTTGAATGAGAAAGTTAGCAAAAAAAGGTTCAAGAAAGCAATTTGGGCGTAATTGAAGCCACTCCAGAGCAACTGCAAAGCCAACACATATGTGGTTACCGTCGTACCTTGAATAATCTTGAGTGAGGGGCGGTAGCGGGGGTTTAGTTTTTGACGCTCAGCGATCTCGCGACCAATGCGCTCGCGGATGCTCTTGGCAATGGCAGTGCCATCTAGGTTTCTAGCGACCATGGCTGCAGGAGTGGTAGAGAATTGTCTAACGCTTCGCTGTCCGAGGAGGAAGGGGAGAGCAGACAATGGGGAGATGTCTGGACGGCGGGGAGAAAAAGTCGACGAGGGACGAGGAGGGGCTGCTGAAGAAGCTGGCGAGGGTGTGGATCGCGGAGAGGTTCGGCAAGTCGCAGTGGTGATGTGGCAGCGTCTTTCAGCAGTCGAAGCGCTGTAATGGCGTCTTCCCGAGGTTACTCCAGCAGTCCCTTCAGCGGTCCATGTGCCGAGATGGCGTCCTGAAGCTCCTCGCACAAGGCGGCCAGTAGGCGGTGCTACAGCGCTGCTAGCCGCTCCGACTCCAGCTTCTGCTCTGGCGACACCGACATCGACACCGACGACACCGACGACGCCGACGACGCCGACACTCAATCCTTTACTTCTGCCAATGCAAATCCCCCGTCTCCTGCAGGCGCTTGCAGCTTGCGCAACTGCACTGGCCTGGTTGCGGCGAAACATGGCTGCTTTCGTCCAGACACCGTTGAGGCCCGATTGTCGTTGTTTGTTTGTCGGATACCTGGCCACAAAGGGTAGTAAATTCGCGAAGACCCAAAGAGGGACCCGAGAACCGAAAACGCTTCAACAAAATTCTTGTCTCTGCTCCTCAATGGAAGAAAGATATATAAGTAGATAAAAAGTGCTGCTTGCCTCGTGTTGAATTGGCAAGCTTTTGGCTCCGATGCCGTCGGGGTTGAGAAATAGGGAGATTCAGGGCACAATTACTGCACTGGCCCAATCGATTAGTTTGGTCCCTCTGACTCCCTCACTGAACTTTTTTTTTTTTAATTAAGCCTTCGGTCAGCGATCGCGGCGTTTGCTCTTGGTCAACCTTGTCGGTCCAGATCCGCAGCGGATACACCAAGCGAGAGGTGGCTTGCGTTATAAACAACTCTTCCTGTACTCTTGCGAGCTTCGCACAAGGATTTTTTCTTCTTTTTGTTTCGACAAATTCTTGTCTCGGCACTTGTCCCAATACTCCGGCCAACGAGGAAAAGGGAGGGCGGCTGGTCTGTTGTAGCACGGGACTAGGCGGCCAACCAACGCATTAAACCTTGGTTCAATCTACTAACAAAGTAGCAGATTCCAAGTCTCATGTGTCCGTCCGACGTTCCGTGCGCCTCGTGTTTATATAACTAGAACCACAAAGCAGGCACCTCCTCCCCCTCACAGAAAGCTCCTACATGCGGGGAAATCGACGCCAAACGGAAGCCCGAGCCACGTCCCGCGATGACCTGCCATCTGTGGTCACCATCACCGGTGATCACCGTCCTTTGCTCCGTGCCAACTCTGTGTCAAGCGTGCCAACTTATGACAAACATCAATGCGGCTTGCATTGCTTTAGCCCCCCGCCACTTGCGCCCCGGCAGTGCGGCAGCAAATGCACCAGCGAATAGCCCTTACCCACCACGCTAAACCTGCTATAATTAGGCTTTGGCGACCTTTCCAGAACAAAAGGTCCCGGTGTTGCCACCAGCGTCTTGGATTTCGCCGTGGCAAAGATGAAGTGAGATTAAAGTGCGAGTTAAGCGGTAATGCCGTTGACTGCGGTTCCATGGTCCTCGATCTTGGGATAAATAACTTTTCTGCACCAAAAGTTTCTTCTGCAGCACGCTCAAGACATGATCACTTCAGACCTCATGGCAACTGCGACAACTGCAAGGACATTGTGCGACGGTCTCATTGGTAGTGGCAAGTTGGTCTTCCCAACGTGCAGGACACCAAAATCCCACGGCATGTCGCCCAAACCAAAAAGAGAAGCTCGACGCTTCCTCTTAAAAGCCACCGGCTTGGCTAACATCGTGACACCAGTCTGGCGCTAACTGGTAGCTTGGGCCTCCCCAACCTCACACAAAGCGCTTCAGATGAGACAGCCATTTCACCAGTGAAGATTGAGGGTCTTCTCGCCCGTCGTTGTAAAAGACAATCAGCAGCAGCCAAATGACTATTCGTCACTGAGGTAAACCCAACTAAAACCGCCAAAAGCAGCAAAAGTATATACCATGCAACTCTCGGCTGGAGCGGAACAATGTGACGAGAGAACCCAAACTTGCATTAGGTGCATGTTAGCAAAGGATGCTAGCGCCACGGCGCATCGTATACGTGTAATGCAACGCCAAGGGCTTCTTATTGCTAATTTCTGTTACGTGAATCGCAAATAAACGGAGTAGAAAGCTGCCACTTCGTTAGCGGTGGCTTCTGTCCCGTCTCACCAAAACGTGATCGGAGGCGGCTCCGGGCTGCGGGGAACCTGGTCGCTGAAAAGCTGAGATCAGGGAGTATCTAACTTCTCGCATCACATTGGCACAGGTCAGACCATAATCCGAGAGGTTTTGGCATAAATGGGAATCTAGAGACAGTTTCCCGTTTCCCAATAGGCAACTTGATTACGGCTACTTATATCTGTTCGTCGGGGAGCAAGCGAGACAGGTTGCAGAATAAGTCGCAGAGCCTGTGATGTCCAGTTCCATTTCTCCGGGATCCATACGCGGTCTACTAGAATATATTATCTGGATTTTCTGCACAAAGGCGTTTTATGATTTGCTTCTCAAATGACTCACAAGGCTCACGCTGCAGAGTTGACGCTGCGCTGTAGCAAAGTCGTCGTCACAATCCCGTCTCGCACAGGGGACCATATAGCCCGTCGCCAGTGATTTCCTCCTACACATCGTTGGCCACGTACCGTCAGCACTAAAAGACATTCTCGGGGTCATACTTGCGCTTGACCGACAACAGAAGTTTGTAATTATCGTCACTAAACCAGTCGTTGCGCCAGTCTGGATGCCACGGGTCCGGCTCGTTGCCGTAGCTGCCTATGTCAGGGGCGAGCTCCTTGAATGCCTTGAGCTTCTTGTCTGCGAGGTCCCTCTTCAATTGCTCAATCTCCTCGTAGCCGGCATTCTCGGGCTAGAAATCAATCCGCTAGGGAGAACGTATGCCCAATACTCCGTGCTCTTTAGCTGCTTCTCCATTCTGTAAGCTGTCATTGACTTGTCCTTATCGGCTTTGATGGTGTTGAACCGCAGACAGACACAATTATCACGGAATGGAATAAATCGTTTGATTTTTGACTGGCAATTTTAAGCCATTTTATTTTCAAGTATAAATGCTATTGGAAATCCTCAATGGCTCGGAGGCCTGCTTGCGCAACAAATGCAAGTAGTTATCCAGCGGCGAATCCATGGAAACTGACTTCAAGTGCGGCGGGATTCAAAGTCATGTCAATTTAAAGATAAAACAAGAGTAAATGGTTGTATGCCCAACGTCGGTCGACTCGGTTGTACAGCGCCAATAAGCCTATCCTGCTGCTACCCAGATCGACACCGATTGGTTTGGTGGTAGCGCTGCAAACTACCATTTTGGGAAAGTCCCGAAAGTCTCACGTACTAGCCGTCGCTGCTGCGCCTTGCTTATATTGTTGTGCGCGATACACAGCCTTGAAAGCGCCTAGTCTTATTTGCTGCCCTGCAAGACCTCAAGGGCAACCCATGGCAGCTCTGGCCCAAGCTTAATTTACAGGCGTATTAAACAAGGCGAAAGCTAATGAGGCAGGCCAATCACCATCCTTTCTGATAAGACATGGACTTCAGAATGGATCACAATGGGCGGCATCGCCGCAGACTCCTACAGCCTCGTCCAGCAGCAGTGCCTGTCTTTTGGTGTTAACGGCACATTGGACCTAATTGGGGAAAGCGTGGCATTGGATCGTACATGAAGCATATGTCAATAATTAAAGATTTTGTGCATAAGCTCCTTGGTTGCTCCTTGGTTGCTCCTTTGCTTACTACGATGGACTTCACACCAGCTTCTATAAAAGGTTCCAGTCCTACCTGGTTTACTGCATCATGTCTTTACTCATCACCAAGATACATCTCGACTCCTCAAAGTAACACCGGCATAAGTTGTCAATATTTTCTCGCTTTTTTCATTGTCTCGTCCTTTCAGCAATGGTATCAACCAAGATATCCCTACCAGTCTTTGGACTGCTCGTCGGGGCCTGGGCAGCTCCCACAACAAACTGCAGCACCAACTCGACAGGTTCATCTATCAAATGGGTAGACTGCCCTGTTGCGTTGGCCAATCTCTCTGCACTCCCATTGAACTGCGCTCAATTCGCCGTGCCACTCGACTACACGGACAAGAGCTCAAATGAGACGGTCAAACTGGATTTGATCCGCGTGCCAGCGACGAAGCAGCCCGTCCTGGGCAGCATCCTGCTTAACTACGGTGGACCAGGGCTCACGTCCCTTGCGACAACTGCGGAGCTTGCTTTCGTACTGAACATGTAAGATGCAAAAACAAAATTCCTTTTGGAGCTGAGCCATGATACCAACGAATTATTCAGGTTTTCTGGAGGAAGATATGACCTTGTCTCCTTCGACCCTCGGTGAGTCTGCTCCCATGAAAAAACAACAAGTGCAATTCTTTTTTTTAACAGATTTAAATGTAGAGGAACTGCCGCAGCGGTGCCATTTACCTGCTTCTCCAATGACTTTGAAGCGCAGCAGCTCTCAGAGTTTAGCGCCGTCTTCGCCGAGCCAGAAGACCGCGAGGCCATGGGGAAGCTTTGGGCCGGTGCCGACATTCTCAGCCAAAAGTGTGCTGCGGCACAGAACAAGACTGGTTCTCTGGTTGGCACTGCGTTTGTTGCGCGAGACGTCCTCTCCATTGCCACTGCATTGGGTGAAAAGGACACGGTGCGCTTTTGGGGTAAGAGAAGCCTTTTGGCCTTGATAGCTATACTCGACATGCTAAACATGGCCCTTCCCCAACAGGATTTTCCTACGGTACTACTCTAGGAGCGACTCTCATCTCCATGTTTCCCGAAAAGATGGAAGGCGCTATTCTAGATGGTGTTCAAAATCCACATGAATACTATCATGCTGATGCGTATGTTTTTTTGCGAATTCTCCGCCGCCCATCTTTTTAAGAGCGATGCTCTCTTCCTATCAGTCAGTTATCAGCTAACAAATGGTAAATCTAATAAGCGACTATGAGGAATGGACCCAATCCAATCAAGTCTTTTCCGCCATTTTCGAACACTGCATCAAAAACGCCGCCCAATGCCCCCTCGCCCACCGCGCCGCCACGGCCGCCGAGCTCGAAGCCTTGTACTGGTCCTTTTACGAGACGCTCCGCTACAACCCAATCCCGTTTGGCAACACCATCATCGACCACTACTTTCTCACTGGTCTCTCCAGTCAAGCCCTCTACAGCCCTTACTCGTGGCCCAACTACGCCAAGGGCATCGACATGCTCATGAGCCCGCGGACCGAGTATGACATTGCGTTCCTGTCGGCGTGGACGGGTGATGGGCGGGCTGCGGACCCCGCGGTGATTCGGGAGGCCATGCGCCCGTCCCAGGCGCTCGCGGGCATTCACTGCTCGGACCGTGTGAATCGCATCGCGTCGCTGGACGCGTACATGCCCGTACAGCGGCGCCTGGGGGAGACGAGCCGGCTCATGGGCGCGATTGAGGCGCCCGTGGCGGTTACGTGTGCGCAGTGGAAGATGTATGCCAAAGAACGCTATCAAGGAAACTTCCAGGTCGCGCCGCGGAAGCCGGTGCTTGTTGTTGGGAACTCGTTTGATGGGCACACGCCGATTGCGTCGGCGCGGAATGTCAGCTCTGGATTCAAGGGTAGTGTTGTCCTCGAGGTGAATGGATACGGGGTAAGTAATGACCATAAAAAGGGAATCGCTAGTTTAATTTGTTTCTTGTCTAACCTTTTTGGTTTCTTTCTAGCATGCAAGTCTTGGGCTTCCCTCTGCGTGCACTGTCCAGAAGTACGCGGCGTACTGGGTCAATGGCACCATGCCTGAGAAGGGAACCATCTGCGAGGTCGAGGGCAAACCTTGGAGTAATGCTACTTGGATTGACATTGCAAAGGAGATTGCTTGGCCAGTTCCGGCGGACCAGTCCTCGACTGCAGGACAGGGCGCAATTGCAGCCCGTATGATTGGGGGCAGATTTTAGGTGTCGAAATCTGATGATGGGATGATGACCCAAGTAGCGTTATTGTACAACCATGTAGAATTTAGATTAGATTGCCTTTTTGGTTTATAAAATAGATATTCTTAATTGTTTGGACCAGATGAGTTTCCTCATGTACATGGTTGGTGTGGGCTGTTATTGCGCCGTTACAGGATACCAGTTTCATCATTCAAGCTCCATCCGCTCCACGTCAGCTTGATACCATTCAGAGTTGAGAATTTGCTTTTATTGAATCAATTTTTAATCCATATAACTTCGACTCCCGTATCAAAGTAACAAAGTCTTGAGCACCCGTTCTCCTGTATTCCCAATTAGGCAGTCGCCAGGTGTGATTTTCAAGGAGTCATAATATACACGCAGTATGCCCCATGGGGCTACGGCTGGCGAAAGTACAGAAACATGTTACATTGTAGCTGCAGAGTCATCTGAATCCTTCTGCCTTGAAATTAATCAACAGAGTGCTCATCACAGGGAATGGTTGATGATTCCGCGTGCCAATACTGCAGTGACTCAAAACGCACCGCAATGGCTCATGAGTCACACACGCCAAAACCCTCTTTTCGGATAGCAAGCCTGTGCTAATTTATCACCCACCAAGCCGCAAAGCCCCGCCACACGAGTTGCCCCACCAAAACGCACAATCGCCAAAATTTCAAACCCCCAGTCCAATCCCAGACGAAAGACGTGGACCATTCTGTGAATATAACACGCCCCTCTGGCCCCCCCTCGCAACTTCGTGCCAGCCAGGTTTCCGACAAACTTTCAAAGGGGAATACCGAATCATATCGACCGCACATCATGAGACCTATTCTCCTCTCAGGGCACGAGCGTGCGCTCACCCAGATTAAGTAGGTCCCGCGCCAAATGAGGGGCGACAACGACGAGACAAAAAGGTTCAAGCTTGAAATGACGGAGCTATGCGCAAATTATAATTTGGAGGAATTTTTCCAGATTATTTTTCCACCCGTCTTTCTTGCCTACGCTTCTTGGTTGCTTTTCGCCTACTCCAAGTCTCCGCAGCCCTACAATAACCCCGGCCTCCTGCTAACCGTTGTCTTTCTTCCTCTCCTCCAGGTATAACCTCGATGGCGACCTTCTCTTCTCCGTCTCCAAGGACCAGCAGATCTGTGTCTGGTTCTCGCACAATGGCGAGCGCCTGGGTACCTACACCGGCCACGTCGGCGCCATCTGGACCGTTGACGTGGACCCGACCTCGACCATGATCGCCTCGGGCTCGGCCGACAACACCATCCGCCTGTGGGACGTCAAGTCGGGCAAGTGCCTCAAGGTCTGGGAGTTCCCCACGGCCGTCAAGCGCGTCGAGTTCAACGAGGACGGCACCAAGCTGCTCGGCGTCACCGAGAAGCGCATGGGCTTCCTCTCCAACATCATCACCTTTGACATCAACCCCGACGTCAACGCCGAGCAGACCGACGAGCGCTCCCTGACCATTGTCTGCGACGAGAGCAAGGCCACCGTCGCCGGATGGAGCGCCATGACAAAGTACATCATTGCTGGCCACGAGGACGGCAGCGTCAGCCAGTTCGACGCCAAGTCCGGCGACCTCCTCGTCAACTACCCCATCCACGAGCTCAACCAGCCTATTGTCGACCTCCAGTGGTCCGCTGACCGCTCCTACTTTATCACCGCCAGCAAGGACAAGTCTGCCAAGGTGAGAGAAAGAAACAAAAAACAAAGTTTGCTTGTGGCCGCAAGGATGGAGGTTCAAATAACTAACCCGTCTATTTTATCTCGATAGCTCATCTCTACTCGCGACCTCGAGATCCTCAAGACCTACCCCGCCGATACCCCCCTCAACAGCGCCGCCATCACCCGCAAGAAGGACTTTGTCATCCTCGGCGGTGGCCAGGCCGCCATGGACGTCACCACCACCTCGGCCCGCCAGGGTAAATTCGAAGCCCGCTTCTACCACAAGATCTTCGAGGACGAGGTCGGCCGCGTCCGTGGCCACTTTGGTCCCCTCAACACCGTCGCTGCCGACCCCACCGGCCGCAGCTACGCCAGCGGCGGAGAGGACGGCTACGTCCGCATCCACCACTTTGACAAGGGCTACTTTGATTTCACATACGAGGTGGAGAGAGAACGCGCCAACAGACTGCAGTAAAGCAAAAAAAAAAAAACAGCGACACTGGAAAGAATGATGAGCTGGCTTCTGGGGAGGAAATTTGGGGGAGGTTTGAAACGCCCATCATTGTTTTGACCCTTTTTTTTGGTCCCAGACTTTATTTGCGCCAAGATTATTTTGTCTTCCTTCCCGAAATATGCTCGAAAAGACGGCATGGAAAGGAAAACGAGAAAACAAAGTACGACTGGGGGTTGGGAAGAGGCGCATACATGCAAAATACACCTGCCGAGACGAGCTTTTAAAGGGTTTTTGTCCTTTTTAAATTCCTGTGGGCTTGCATTATCGTTATGGCGTTCTTTTTTTTTATTTACTGTGCGCTGGTTGTTTTCTTCTTGGTATTTTTGGTTTTTCTCTGGTGGCAATGAAAGACAAAAAGGGGCAAGGGGCATGTTATATATTACTCGTGGTTTTGGCATGGCATCTCGTTGATGCTAGTTAGATCCTTTTTTTGTAAAGGAAGAGATGGCGGCATAGGCGAGACCAGGACGACTTCCAAGGCGGCTTTAATTGGGCAGTGTCCCCAATGAGGAATAAAACGCGGCTTGACATGCCGCAGTGGTTTATCTAGATAGGAAGTCCATTCCAACGACATGAAGAAATGAAAGAACTTGTTAAATGCATTCGATTGAATTAGTCAAGCTCATTGAACCAAAGTTCTTTTCTTTGCCCTTCATGACTTATAGCTCAGTACACATTCAACAAGATCCAACAAGAAAAATCAAAATCAACAAATCAAATCAAATCAAATCAACAAAACAAACAAAAGGTTATCATGGTTTTACCAGTTCCAATTCCCAGTGTGTATGAGCGACGACAAAAAACATAGACAAGAACCCCCAGAAAATCCATAACCCGATTCAAGATTAAACAACCCAGAAACACAAAGCGTTAAAGAACAACTCTAATGCCAACCATCGCCACAGGAAAATGAACATTTTTTGTAATCTCTCCCCTTTTCCATTTATTTCTTTGATTTCTTCTTCTTACCAGCGTTTGAGTTGGTAGAGGCTACGCTCGACGCACGAGATGGCGCAGCGGAGCTCGCCTTGCTACCCTTGCCAGACTTGGACTTCACGTTATCCAATGCTTTGTTCTGTTGAAACAGTTAGTAGCCGCGGGGAAAGGGGGTGCAAAGGAGATTGACTAAAGCACATACCTTGACACCGTTCTTGGACTTCTTCTTCGCTGGCATGCCGAGGACGCTATCCTCGTCATTCTCTTCCTCCGGCTCACGCTTGGCCTTGCCGTTCGCACCGTTGGCAGCGCGTGCGGGGCCATCCTCAAACTCCTTGACAATTGTGGTGATCAATGTCGTGCAACGGCGAGACAGCTCCACTGGCGTACGGCTAAGGAAAAACCAGTCAAAGCGGAACAGCGGCGAGTCTCGAATATCATCGCGAATCTTTTCGTAGAGCCCATCCGAATCAATTCCATACTTGTCGAGCAGTACCAGCAAGAAGCGGTCCTCTTCCTCCGTATACACCTTCTTGTTGGTTGTTGACACCGAGTAGTTGATCTTGAGCTGCTGTAGCGGAACACGGTACTGTGTCATCTTCTTGTGCAGGAGCTTGCGCTGCTGCTCGATGCGGCGTGTGCGCTCTTCACCATCCTCAATAACCTTGATGTACTTGCTATAGTCGGCAATCTCCGTGTATCGCTGCCAGAATACCTTGGCATACTCCTTAATTTCAGACGCCGCTTTGCTACCAATCTCAGTGGAGATGCCGGTGTAGTCGGTACGGCCGAATTTGCCAGAGCCATTGATGAACTGCTGGAAGTCACGCTTGCTCCAGTTTCCAAACCCTTGCGTTGACAGTTCCTCCTTTTCTTCGCGTTCTTCTTCTGTCAAGGGAGTAGCATTGTCGATTTCCTGCTGATCCAGCGCCCGCTCAGCCTCGCGGTCTGAGAGAGTATCGTCCTCGCCATCGGGAAGAACAACTTTGTAACCGATTTCTTTTCGATAATACGCAGTCTCGCGCTCCTGAAGTTCTTGTAGTCTCGGAGGGTAAAACTGGTAGTCGTGAACGGGGATTTGCTTCGGCGCTCTTGGGGCCTTGGGCTTCCCGTCGCCCTTGGGATTCGGATACATGGCCTGTCGGAAGTACTTGTCCATGGAATACGACTGCTCTTTTCGTTCTCGCTTGGCAGGGTTGATCCACGTCATTCCAATGTCCTTTTTGGTGTTGGCAAAGTTTTCACCATTCCACTCGTAGGCAGACTCTGAGGAGAATTTCTGCAAATCATCAAGACCAAGCTTCTCATACTTGGCATTGAGCTCCTTGGTACGAGATTCACCGTGATTCAAGATGGCGTCAATGTCATCATCATTAAGGTTGTCGGTGTCAGCGGATGTCGAGCCCTTGGATTGGAATACTGACTCCGCGCCGTGCTGAATCATGGATAACAGCTCGTCCTTGTTAGCAGCTGCCTTGGCACCGATTTGAGCACGGCCTTGCTGGATGACGAGCTGATCGAGACGAAGTTTCTGCGCAGCGCGTTCCAAAACCTTTTCCTCAATTGCGTTATCTGTTACAAATCTGTAGACAACCACTTGCTTTGTTTGGCCAATACGATGCGCGCGATCCATTGCTTGCAAATCGGCTTGGGGGTTCCAATCGCTGTCGTACAAAATGACAATATCGGCAGACGTCAGATTGATACCCAGACCACCAGCTCGGGTGGTCAGCAGGAAAACGTACTTTTCGGAATCTGGTTTGTTGTACTCGTCAATGGCTGCGATTCGGTCTTCGTGCGCTGTGCTGCCATCGATACGGCAGTATTTATAGTCTCTGAAAACACAGTAATCTTCCAGAATATCGAGCAATCGACTCATCTGAGAAAAGATGAGAACTCTGCTACCTTGGGTTCTGAGTCGCTTCAGTAGTGTATCGAGGACCTTCATTTTGCCAGCGTTGTACACCAAGTGCTCGTCGGTTGTGTAAGGAGGGCCCGGCTCAGCACCCTCAAACAAGTAGGGGTGGTTGCAGCATTTTCGCAACTGCATGACAATGTTGAGCAGTCGTGTCTTGGATTCACGTTTGCCGCCAGCTCCATTCACGGCGTCAATGTCCTTCTCAAGAATTTTTTGATACCACTTGATTTGCATATCAGACATGCCGAGATAGAGATTGACCTCCTTCTTGGGAAGAAGGCTCTTTTCCACGTCACTCTTGACACGTCGCAGTAGGAAAGGACGGAGAACGCGGTGCAGCTGCTGGACAACTTTGTCCTGATCACGATCCTCGCCAGAAAACCATTGATCAAAGGCCTCGGAGTCACCGAATACATCGGGCAGCAGGAAATTGAGCAGAGCCCACAACTCGTGCAGGTTGTTTTGCAAGGGTGTGCCGGTGATTAGAAGTCGGTTACGCGAGTTGAAGAGTCGGATGACTTGCGATAATGAGGATTCCTCATTCTTGATGCGATGGGCCTATTGAACTTATTAGCATGGTCATCGAATTGAATTTGCTGCGTTGCTTACCTCGTCAATAATAATGTACTCCCACGCAAACTTCTTGAGATGTGACTTTTCACGCAGCACCATCTCGTAACTCGTAACGCACACGTCAAACTTCTCATCAACCAGGCGATCGTTGATAAGCTCATGACGCTCTTCTTTGGCGCCTTGTAGAACAAGAACATTGACTTCAGGTGTCCACTTGGCAAACTCTCGTTTCCAGTTGTCAAGAGTAGACTTGGGCACGATGACCAGGTGCGGGCCTGTGATGTCCACAATATGGCGCAGGTAGCCCAAGAATGAAATTGTTTGCAGAGTCTTTCCGAGACCCATTTCATCAGCCAAGATGCCAGAAATACCATTTTCATGTAATGAAATGAGCCAGTTCAGGCCAGCGACTTGGTAGTCTCGCATCTGGCCCTGGATAAAGCCGGGCGACTCGCGGAAGACAGTTTCGGCCGAACCGCCATGCTTCTCATCCTTGAGCAGCTCTGCATCTTCTTCGGCTTCCGTGCGGCGTCTTCTGTCGATTGTAGCGCCACCTTGCCTGGGGCCAGACTTTTTCGCGCGAGCGGCTTCCTCGTTTTGTCGGTCGATTTCGGCCATGATTTCGCGAATCTTGGGGTTCGGGTTTGTCTCGATGAAATGGCGGAAAAGGTCGGTGAGACCTAGCAAGTAACGGAAACGTCGAATTGTGTCATCTTCCTGCATTTGGAGTTAGGATTAAGGTCAAAGCCACAACGGTAGGTGGCGCGCGTGTAGTCCGTCATAGACCCTCATTCGCCTTACCTTTGATTCACCGAGGCGATCATGCTTCTTGCCAAAGATGCTGCGGCGTAGCGCCGTAGCCTCTGATCTGCGCTTCCGACCATCGCCAGCATCGCCAACAACGCTGCTCGCTGTGGTATTTGGGTTTGTATCGGAATCCGTGTAGTCGGGAGTCTCATCGACATCCTTGACAAGGTGTTAGCGGCAACAATAAGTTTGTCGACAATGGATGAAGGAACTCACCATTTGCTCTGCTTCACGATGAACTGGCGCGTCCGACATGGACGCGTCGGTGTCGACAGCGTCGGCTTGGAGCATCGGCGCCATTTTGGCAAGCGATTTTCGAGCAAACCTCTATACGCGACAGTTCGTCTCTGGACGCGTCCAATAAGGCAGCTGCAGCAGGTCTGTCGGTAGCTAAAATAAAGGAGATGCAAGGTCGGCAAGTCTTTGCGATGAAAACGCGGCGTCCCGACAGTTTATTTGGTGAAATTGCGATTGCCTCTACTCAGCGGCTGGCAAGTTGGTTTTTTTGCCAGGAGTCTAAGTGGAATCTTGAGTTGCACCTTGAATGAGCTGGCGCAGGCTGGGTCCAAGTTAGTGGCGCGCTCTGTGCAGCTGCTGGTGGGGAGAAGCGTGCCAGGCAAGTGGTACCCCAGCCCTCAGGTACGTACCTGCCGTCACTCCCAACGTGTGCTTTGAGTTTAGGTAAGCCAATCGTTACGGTGCCTTGGAGCGGATTAAACAAAGTCCGACTGCCTAACAGTTTGGCAGGATAAGTTATAACGAGGCAGGGCGATAGCAAGGAACCCTGGATCCACCACGCGTTACAAGACCTGAATCCTGCTCTCTCTCTAGGAGAGTGGTAAGGATATGGATATAGAGTCATAAATTCCGTGTGCATCACCGCTCCCTCTGGGCTGGTCCTCATTTAGTATTTATTAATTACGTGCTGTATTATTTTATTCACAGCCCGACGACGCCGAGCTTCTAATACCTGTTTTCCCTGTTAGGTTCTGTGACTGATCTGCCCCACCACCCCAAAGTCGACTTACCCTGCACCTACGCCTCAATTCCAAATATACTCGAGAAACAACTTGGCCGGATATTTCTCACTCGTCTCTCATTCAAGAAACCCTGGTCTTTGGTTTAAATTCACATCATCGTTAGTTAGCGTGTCCTCCCAGAAAACGCCACGGCTGAAATAGCCTTTGTGCAACCCGCCGTTCTTCCACCGACTGTCACGTGTAGTAACCCAATGTAAACCTCCACTTAAATGGAGTCGTCGCCTGTGACTTTTCGTGAGACATGGCTAATCGTCCCGGCTGGCAACACTTGCAGCATAATACAAATACTGACGAGCTTATGCAACCGGACCATTTGAAGGACTGCCAGCGGCTTTAAGCGATTTTCGAACTACCTAATCCAGATTTCAACCTTGCTACTCGAAATTTCCACCGAGGGGCGTGACAAACATCAGGCGGGGCATCTGGCTCATTCCCCCCTCTCCTTGACGATTCAGCATTCCAAAGGCGTGTGTGCGTGCGATAGCCGTGGACCAACGCTTCATTTGTTGTCGTGAAACGCTGAAGCCAGGTGTTGCAAACGACAACGGCAACCGACACGACCATGGATATGTCGAGGGCACCCGGTAGCAGCAGTAAGCAGGCCATGGCAACCGAGACGCCAGAGCAACTCCTGGATGTTTTCAAGGCTGCCGCATTGTCCGTCACCAAACTCTACAAGACATCGGCGCTTGCCGAGGCCCGGGCACGCTCTGACGGCTACCAGGAATGCCTGGAAGACCTGCTCGGATTCCTCGACAAGGAGAACCTAGGGCTCTGCGACGGCGAAGGCTGGAGGATACGACGATGGGCTACCGAGAGGCACGACGGCCGCGACAGTGCTCTTCAGAGTACCGAAAGCGAAGACGAGACAGACAAGGCAGCCGAACGCACGGCATCCCCGGAGATGACACGAATAAGCGCGGAGCCACAGGCAGCGATTCCTGCCACCACGCAGCAGCAGCAGCAGCAGCACAAGGCGGACTCCCCTGCGCCGACAAGCCAGCCACGAACCGAAGAACCGATGCACTTTGTCGTCCCCTCGCAAGATAGCTTCACATTTCAGTCGTCTCATCCATACCCGAACATTGCCACGCTCGACCTCTCTGACTCGCGACAACACGACACGTCAGCCTTTCCGTCACGACCAGCAAAGGCGCGTCTGAACGGAGCCACAGCCAGCCGGGCGCGCACATCCGGACACTTGGGGCGAGGGGCAGGCGCGAAACGACGAATCAACTTTGACGACTTCTTTGGCGGCTGCTTCAACGGCAAGGACCCCTTGAACCCTGGTGGCAAACGCAGCCGACATGCGTGAAACGAGGAAACACAACGATGATGAATGCAATTCGACTACAAAGCGACAGGTCCAAATCCAAGAACCTTTATTTTTCTTTCTTTTTTTGAATCATCATGGTAGTCTCCAAAGACTGGGGATGAAAGCGGTTTATCTGTATATAAGCGGAGTTGCTGCATTTCGCGCGCGAACCATTTTACTTAGATTACTTGTGGTTCATGGATGGATTCCACTGGAAAGGGGAGATACCTTAGCATCTGGGCATATTTTGCGGAGTTTTTGTCTTTCTCTCTCGCTCACTCGTCACCCGAAAACCCTTTATTTTCTCGAGACCTTTTGAGCGACGGAAATGGGATTTTAATGGAATGATGGGGATGAAGGACTTTTACGGCGTACCACGACAGCAAGGGCATGGATGGTATACCATATAGAAATGAATGATGTAACGTGTCAGACACCGAGCGTTTGCCTGATTGATTTGTTCATTGTGAGACTGGAATGCCCAAAGGCATATTTGGTATTTCTGCAGGATTAATTACAAGAAACAATTTCATGATAGTCATTACCATACTAATGCCGTCGCCTTACCATTGAGTGATTGTGTTTTTCTTATTTTTTCTCCCTTTTCTTTTTTTTCCTGGTTCTTCTTCAAGCTTTTTAATGTGTTGATGTGAGCGAGGACTGTCGCTGCCTTGTGTTCTGACTCTGCTCATGAGATTTGATTATGGTCCGGAGGTGCCTATTGTCAGCCTCGAGGTCATCAATGTGATGCTCTAGCATCTCCATGCGCTCCGCCGCTCCGAGCACGACCTCTTCCGAGATCTTGGCCAGTCTCCAGAGACGCAGGACGACTAGCAGCGAGCCGATGGATTCTGCGGGGCCGCGCAGCCCAACGTCGATGAGGAAGCTGAGCACGATGATGGTGGCGTCAAACAAGTGAAATTTGTTGGCGAGGTATCTTGACATGTCAGTTAATTTCTTTCTTGTCTTGGGGGGTTTCTTTTTTTTTAAATTGTATATTTTCAAATAAAACACTTACTCCCATCCAAATGCGTATATGCAGGCGAGTAGCTCAAGCATAAAGACGGTGCTAAACGCCAGCCCCAGAATCTCAAGCATCGTCGTCACAGTCTCGACCCAGGGCTCATCGGCCTGGTGCGTCTCGCAGGCGATGAGCTGGATGAAAATGTTGGCCAGGAGGGTCGTCACGTCGAGCGCGACAATGCCCATGATGAGAAAGTGTTTGCGGCGAGATGCCAAGGCGCGGGCACAGGACCGGCGCATGCGGCGCGACCAGTGCCATGAGGAGACATCCTCGTCGATATCAGAATAGTCGTCGTAGAAGCTCTGGTCGGCGCCGTTGCTGTTGCCGTTGCTATTGTTGCTGCGCTCGCGAGTGTTGCCCAGCAAAGGCGCTGCCGTTTGTTGATCAGTCATTTGCCCAATGTACACGGTAAGACGATCAGAAGACGATGGGCTAAAGAGCTGGGATAATTGTGTAGACTGTCTCCTTGCTTAAAGCGTTGAATATAATGAGAAAATGAGAAGAGTGAAGAAAATTTCTGTTTTGTAAGAATGATTGGAGCTTCCTCGTGTAAATGGTTATTGGCTTAAAAACATGAGATGAGATGGGGCAGAAAACGGTTTCAAGATTGTGAACTAATAATAATACTTTAATATTTCCTCGTTGGCTGTTGGCATTTGGCCGCTACGGTGCCGCGCCCAACCCCGCCCTTCTTGCCACCCTCTTGAAAAGCCTCTTGAACGCAGACACGTGACAAACATGATAATTTGCCAGCTGCGAATTGATGTTTGGTTGAATGCGATTTTGGCAAAAAGTCTGAAATTTAGGAAAATTACTCGGGAGGTTTGATTTTGGGTTGCCTCAAGGTTGGCCTTTGGATGGGCCAAGGTGTAAGCCAGCGCTATGCATGTCTCATCCTGGCTGCAAGTCTTCAACAACAGTAAAGGGCCTAGTAGAACCGAGTGCATTCAATTTGAAAAATTATGCAAAAAATTCTATTTTCTTTATTGAAGCCCCTTCCTGCCTCTGAAGGGCCACAGCCAACCCAAGATGTGTGCAAGTGGGAGTGTCAGACTACAGAGATCGCCCTGGCCACCACCGATATAGAGATGGCTACGTTTACGAGAAGGAATCTACTCACTATTGAGGGTGATTAAAAAAGCTTTTATAATATATGACCCCTACAAAACAATATCTTTCACGCAGGTCAGGGCCAGGGCGTGGCTGACAAGGACTGCTAAAGATGGTGTTATAAACAAGATGTATAGCGAATTTGTTTTTACCTGTCCGTGAAATCAAGGACCGGTACATATCCCAGCAAGGTTTCCTATCCCTCCATCTCCATAGGCCTACGCCCTGGCCGCAGTGGCCTCCAAAACCGCCATGGCGGCATTATGCCCTCCAAGCCCACTTACAGCACCGCCTCGCACGGCTCCAGCACCGCACAGCAGAATGCGCTCCCCATACTCCGTCGCTACGCCCCAACGCTGTCCGGGGGTGTCGAGGGGATCATTGTCCTCGGCAAACGGCCAGCTCAGCGGGCCGTGGAAGATGTGCCCGCCCGGCATGTTGAGCGCCGCTTCCAGGTCCAGCGTCGTCTTGGTCTCGATGCAAGGGCGCCCTTGCACGTCCTCCATCAGGACATCCTCTATGGGCTCTGCCAGCACCGAGTTCAAGCTCCTCAGCACCGCAGCCTGCAGGCGCGCGCGCTGGGCATCATTGGTCTCTGCGGTGAGAAGCCGGTCCGGAGCCTGCAGCCCGAATACAGTGAGCGTCTGCGCCCCGGCGGCCGCGAGCTCCGGCCCGAGGATCGACGAGTCGGTGAGCGAGTGGCAGTAGATCTCGCACGGCAGAATGTCCGGGATGCTCCCCGCAGACGCGCTCGCGTGGGCCGTCGCGAGCTGGCTGTACGTCTCGTTGATGTGGAACGTGCCCCCAAAGGCGGCCTCGGGCGAGACGGAGGCGTCGCGCAGCTTGGGCAGCCGCTTGAGGAGCAGGTTGACCTTGACCTGCGCGCCTTCTGGACGGGCGACCGCCGCCGCCGCCGCCGCCGGCTGCTCGAGGAGCTTCGCGAGCGTAAACGGCGCGACGTTGGACAGGACATGCCCGGCAGTGACGGTGTGCTGCTGGCCATCAGCCGTGTAAGTCACAGTGCCGTCCTGCTTTATTGAGTCTACGCAGGCGCCGGTGAGGAGCTGTGCGCCGGCCGCTCGCGCAGATCTGGCGAGCTGCCCTGTCACGTTGCCCATGCCGCCGACCGGCACATCCCAATCCCCAGTGCCTCCGCCGATGACATGATACAGGAAGCAGCGGTTCTGCTGGAGGTCGGCGTCGTGCGGCGTCGCCAGCATGCCAATCAGCGCATCCGTGGCCACGACGCCACGGACCACATCGTCTTGGATCCGTGCCTCGATGAGCTCGCCAATCGGGCGTTCAAAGACTGCCTCCCACAAGGCATTATCCCCCAATCGCGCTTTTGCCTCGGAGCGCCGGGGCAGCGGCTCCGTGACGGTGGGCCACAGCGCCTCGGCCACACGCGTGGTGTCGTTGTAGAATGTCGCAAAGGCACCAGCATCGCTCGTGGCCCCGATTCTTTCAAACGAGGTACGAGTCGCGGCGGCATCTCCGCGGTCAACGAGGAGACCGGCGCCTTGTGCATGGCCAGGCACCGGCGTGTACGATGAGTATCGGCGCCGTGCGAGCTGGATATCCAGGCCAAGGTCTGTAATGATCTTGCTCGGCAGCAGGCTAACTAGGTACGAGTAGCGGGAGAGTCGAGCAGCGAGGCCCTCAAAGGCGACGGCGCTGACGGCGGCGCCGCCGGTTGATTCCAGGCGCTCGAGGAGAAGCACCGACTTGCCCGCCTTGGCGAGGTAGGCTGCGGCCGTGAGACCGTTGTGGCCGCCGCCAATAATAACGACATCATGAGTCTGTGTAGCCATATTGAATGATCTTGTCAATTGGCGTCTAAGTGAATGGATGCAATGAAGCTTTATTAATAAGAGAGGCCGGCCCCCGCATCACCTCGATGGCTCCGTTGCCGGTGCCGGCGCGGAGTAGATTCTTCTCCATTGCTAGTGGTGGCGCGGCGTAGATACTTTGGAGACATTGCTCCAGAAGGGTAAGCGATGCGATCAGTTTCAACGACATCCTGGCCCGTTACGCCAGGTTGGGCTTTTGTACTTTTGCCTAATCGGGTCCGCGCTGCCACGGTACCCCGCCAAACCATCATCATGGCCCGACTTTACCTAATGAAGTCTGCAAAGTTGTTGCTTGGAAAAGTCTCAATTGCGCCCTCCTGAGGTCACGTTTCCTAATTGTTCATCTATGCCTTTACTCACATTGTGGAACCTGTCAACAAACACTACTTCTGGAACTTGATTGCTTAGAATACGCGGCGAGCATTAATCTTGCTGTTTACATATCTCATAGACAGCAAATCATTTAATTAACTGGATTAATACCTAGGAGACCAGGGTTCTAGCAGGGTACATGCTACCAAAGAAACAAGGATTATATACTGTCTGAAGTCGCTCCGTATCTTAAAATACCATCATTTTTCAAGTCAAATTCCAGCCAACTCACCACCAACAACATAATAACTTTCGCCACTATATTAGTTTTAACTAAGGAGAAAAACCATCGGGTTAGATAATTGTTGTCTTTTATAGTCTTTCCTAAACTGTAGTATTTTGCTTGGTCTTTATAATACTACTGGTATACCTCTGCTTACGCAGTCACCCGCTCACACTTCCTCAGGGATTGGTTGTATTGAAAACACACGTGGACCGTGGCGCGATAAGTAACCGGCCGGAGATTAATAAGGCGCTTCCTATCTTTTGATGAAAACACGGCTTGCAATAACCTTAAATCAAAGCCCGATTTCATAGCGTCATGATATCAGCCAACTACAGGTGTTGCCATTATTACGAGCCAAATGAATATATCTGTGGCTCCGTGCTATACTTAGCTGGCTTATGCATTGCATTGCATTACAGTAGTGCTGTCCACCCTGCATATCGCGGGCGGATCTCGGAGCGGATACCAGGACAGCGACGCACCGACTCTATAATTGGTTGGAAAATAATCTCTCCATGCATAGCGTTACCTGGATATTATTTTTCCTAGTTTCGTATGCTCTGCGTACCGTTGCTTCCGGGTGAGCGCCTACAGAACAGCAAACAGCGCTTACAAAGAAGCAGACCGAAGCAAGACTATCCTTTTCGGGCATCTTCACCCGAACTAATTTTTTTCATCTTAAATAAAAGGCAGTTCCTGGGTGTCGATTTGCTTATCAATATATCCTCTTAAATTAGCCAACCATAAAACTAAAGTTAGCTGTCCGCAGCGTAACGGGCAGTGCTTTGCCCAAGAAAACTGCCTACTTGTCTGACAGAACAAGGCTCGGCCACGTAGCCGTTTTAGGAGACTTGATTCCAGGCGGAGCAGGAATCATTAAATATGCAGCTCGGAAATGTGCCGAGAGCCTGCACCAAGGTGAGTGCTTGCAATTTATCGGATTAAATACTAGACACACGCTCCTCCGCCTTAGCCTTGTGCAGATGACAACCGAAGAAGGTTTCATTCCGAAACCACACAATCGTTTACGTGCAACGATATATATATACAACATGTCCGGAAATTATCAATATGAGGTGTTGGACCTGCCAGAAATCCCCGAGATCGAGTTAAAAGACATACACGAAGAACTAAAACAGCTGGGCGCCCTCTGTCTTAGCCCTCTGCCGCCATACCAAGTGTTTGTCGACGACGTTGCAGATGCATTCAGAGACAAAGTTATTGTCGTGGCACGACACAATGGTAAAATTGTTGCCTTCGTCTCTTCTATAGTCATTCACATCCCGAAGCTGCCAAATCCGGTGATTCATTCGGGATTGACAGTCATCCACCCGGCCCATCGCCGCAGTTTCGGCGTGAATCAATTCATGCACGCCAACCTCTGGATCCATCTCTTGGGCGACTACCCCCAGGGTTTCTGGATGACGACGCTGTCAGAAGTCATCAGCTCCCTCGTGCACATGACCAAGTACGCTGTCCACCTCTACCCGTCGCCGCAATGGCAAGAGGACCATCCGCTGGATGGCGGCCCTAGCGAGCTGCATCGCCGAATTGCGGCAGAGATTAGCGCAAAACACCGCAGTCAAATGCTCATATCGTCAGAGGCAACATTTGATGAAGAGAATTTTATTTTCAAGGGGTCAAACAATCATGAGGCGGGGCGTGTTTTTCTGAAGGATGTAGACGACGAGAAGCACTGGCACCGGGATACGGGAACGAATAGATTTTACCGCACCATGTTTAGAAAAGGCGCGGGTGACGAGGTGCTGCAGATTGGATTCATGGATCCTGAGCTTCTCTTTGCCAAGGCGAAGGAAGATAGGTTCAGGGGTAAGCTCTGATTCTGGTGCTATAAGCTGTAGTTTGTGCTGTTGCTGTAGAAATATTTGTTTTCGCATCAGTTCGGGGTGTAAGTGACCTTCCAGTCCAAAGCAGGAATTCTGCAACATGTAGTTAATACGACGATAAAATGGAGCTTGCACATGTAAAGGGCTTTCTTGGTTTCTATTTATAGTGCGACTTGAGTTTTCTGCCTATCCGACCAGGCTGGCCCGGTGCGGCCGGGCTTGTGAGCCATGTACGAAGCGGCTCCGAAGCCTTGTCCTGGTCAGCAGTCCTGACGACCTCCATACCAAACCCCTTTTTTCATGGTTTATTAAAAATAGCCGAAAAAATGATGACCGAGAGTGAGCCGTCATCAATAGAGAAGCCCAAGAACCACCGGGTTACCTTTGCATGTCTCTGCGTCTGCATCTTTGTCGCCATCATGGACACCGTGGTCGTGGCAAGCGCGCTGCCCGCGATTGCCAGCTCGCTCCAGGCAACTAACCAGCAAGCAAACTGGTGCGGTTCAAGCTACCTCGTCGCACAAACCACTGCGCCCCCCATTTTAGGATCCATGGCTGAGATTGTTGGCCACAAATCATGCGTCCTGGCCGCCTTGGCACTGTTTTCCCTTGGTAGCGTGCTGTGTACCATTGCGCCGAATATTGCGTGGATGATTGGGTCAAGGGCTGTATTAGATCCTCCAAACTTCCCGGAGCTAGAAAAAGCTTAAAAAAAGGGATATGGACCGTATTAACAAGTGTATCTAGGTCCAAGGTGCCGGTTCTGGGGGCCTGAACGTCATGGCCAACGTCATTACAGCAGACCTCATTCCGATGCGGATCCGCGGCCTCTACATGGGTATGCTGTCCCTCTCTGGAGCCGCTGGACTGATAGCAGGCTCTCTTCTGGGAAGTGGTCTTGCCGAGTACTCTACCTGGCGCTGGTAAGACTCAACCTAGTCTCGTTGTGTCAAATTCTTTACTGACTTGAGCCGTGTGAGCTTAGCAGGGTGTTCTTTCTCAATGTTCCAATCTGCATACCTACGGGCATTATCATCTACTTCTCTTTACAGGTCCAGCAAGCCAAAGAGAATAGCCGTTTACTTCTGAAGCACTATGATTGGACAGGCCTGGCCTTGTTCACCGTCCCTCTTGTGCTGGTCCTGTACAGCATCCTGGCCGGCGGTGCCGCTAGCCCATGGGGATCATACCAGATCCTGCTCCCGCTTACACTGGGCATCTGCGGTATTATCATCTTTATAATATTTGAAGCCTCGGTTGCAAAGAACCCGATGGTGCCTATACGCATATTTCTCGACAGAACTGCAGCGTCTGGATACCTGTCCGCTTTCATCAACGCCATGCTGCTGTGGTCCATCGGCTTCTTTTTAATATTATATGTACGTTTTCCAAAGTAAACGAGTAAGGGGTAAATCTAATGGTATTCTTGTGGGGACTGCAGTTCTACGTCACTCGAGAGCAGTCACTTTTCCAAGCCAGTGTAAGTGCACTCCCTGGTCTCGGAACTGTCCCGCCGGTAGCGGCGATTGCCGGCTTCGTCATGGGGGCAATGCGGCGGTTCAAATGGCTCAATTCCGGCGCCTGGGTGCTTCTAGCTGCTGCAATGGCTTTGATGAGCAGATGGACGCCGACAACGGCAAGACCATTCCAGGTCCTGTGCGAACTCATCTACGGTGTCGGAGGTGGCATCCTCTTCCCCGGTAGGCTGTACGCGGTGCAAGCGTCCCAGCCACCCCAAGATGTCGCCATTGCCACCACCATGGTGAGCTTCATGACGAGTCTAGGTGAGACGTTTGGTGTTTGTGTCGGTGCAGCCGTTTTACAGAATCAATGGGCATCTGCCGTTCGCAGCCGCGTATCAGCGGGGACCATCCCGGCAGACAAGATCCTAACTTCCGACGACATCGCACGGTCAGCAGAGAAGATTGCCGAGTTGCCTGATTCGGTTCAAATTATATACAGACAGATAATGTCAGAAAGCATCCGAGCCATATGGCTGGTGATGCTTGGGTTTTCGCTTCTTGGGCTCATAAGCTCTCTTTTCGCCCGCAACCTCGATCTTGGCAAGCAAGAAAGTTCAGAAAACTATCAGATTATAGAAGATGTTGAGGAATTGAAGGAATTTTAAGCGACGGCCGCCTTTGCTGCAGGTCGTCGTAAATGTCCATGGTGTCTTACTAGCGAGTCATTGTTCGATAGAGGCTAATAAAACATAGCAAAAAAAAGCTTGAACAATGAAAATCTTAGATATCGAGAAGGTTTAATGGATAAATGCCGGCCCTGCTCAGTCCCTAGTTCCAAACAGCCAGATAGTTGGTACGATTGTGGAATAATAAACACGGTCACGGTCTTCTAGCGGGGAAAGGCGTCGTACAATATTTGATCTGTGTAATCTATTGATTGAGGCCTAGCCATTTTGTCACGTTTCACCGTCTGTTAATCATGATCATACCGTGTACTTGTAATACGCTTTTGTTCAGGGACAGGCACTGTATGAAGACTCTCCCAGGACACATTCGTGCCCGATGCACTACGGCAGGTCAGTTTCTGATTCACAGCAGCACAACAGTGCTTACAAGTAAAGCACAATTTAAATCTTACCACGGGCATCTAACTAGCGTATCTTAGATGCACAGTGGAAAATTACACAGACTTTTGTGAGGAGAAGCGCCAGACAGTCCGATACACAAAGGCAGCAAAGGATGGGTTCGCCCAGGCCGCGCGCTAATATCCAAAGAAACACGCACAGCTCATCAACAAGAGCTACGTTAATGTAACAATAGTATTTGCCAAGCTCTTTGATATAGAAACCTCTGCACCACCAACTCATATAATTCAAACACATCAGAAGCACAGCTTCCGCCATCCAAAGCATTTGTCTCACAATATGACTGCCATCCTCACACCCACGCAATTTCTAGGGCTGTGGATAGAGTAGAGATGTATACTCTATGAATTACCGAATCAAGCTCATTAAGATATGGCTTGACGCAAAGAGATGGCTTACGGCTTTGATGTTAATCAAGGACTGCTTAGGACCGTTTCTCAACCCGATGCTCCCCTATCCAATGAAATAACTTTTCATTATCACATACCAGGTTTCTCAGAAGGGGGTTTATTTGTGAGACGGGCGACACCGCGGCCATCGTCGTAAAGGAACGTATTACGTAGAGCCAGCGGCAATTCTCCAACAGTCACTCGCCGCTGCTGAGCCGGATAAGGAGCCGAAGAAGAAGAATGAAGAAGACGGACATGAATAGCTGGGCATGAACGGTAACGAAATTCACAAGAAAGTGTCACCGGCGCATGGGGTGCAGGCTATGGAGCTATAACCATGCAAATACAGTGAGTACCTTCCGTTAGCCCGTTAGTTACACCGGTACACAAAATGCATTGATATCCAAAAGAAGCACCAGCAGACAGTAACAGAGACACAACAGAAAGCATAATAGGGCCGATTAAAACTGCGTCTTTCTATTTACCTCAACAGAAATAGTCAGTCGCCGAGACGCAACGTAGCACTCCAAGTGAGTACCGCAGGGAGTTTACCGGCAACATACAACAAGCGATACGCGGCATACGGCAGACAGCATGACACAATTGAGAACTTACATATTTCCGTAGAGAAGCAAGTCTCTAGCAAATGCACGTCAGTGCGTAGTTGTTTTCAACTATAAATACATGAGAAAGAGCCGCCAGACTCTAGAACAAAATGAACCAGCGAGAATCAATCAACCTCCATATCAATCCCCCCAGCAGATTTCCTATTCGACCGTATAATCATCCATTCCCACAACTCAAGGAACAACCACTCAAGCACACTAATCTCGAACAATGCCTCACTACGACGAGCTCGGACATCCACTGGTGCTAAGTCGGAACACACACTTTATTTCTAACCAGATATCAGACATTGAAGAGCTGATCCAGAAAGAGGACTTCAAGACCGCTCTGCTTACAATCGAGGACACGTTGCGTGAGCTGCACCACAGCGTCAACCCGAAAACAAACTGCGGGGTCCTCTTCCGCCACCAGGCCACGGCTTTAACAGCACTCGGAAGAGTGGATGAGGCCAGTAAAGCGACGGCAAAGGCAGTTTTAATGGAGGCCGGCGCCAAAAGATGTGAGTGAGTGTGGTTTCAACACAAGAAAAGAAGCAAGTAGCCTAGGACGGCCTCTGTGTGGGAAGTGGCCAGGGCTAATAGACTGCCACACCTCGCACGCATGGGCTTTACCTATAATTCTACTTGTGACTTTTTTTTTCATCTATGTATAGATAGAGAGACCTAGATGAGAAGCTGCTTATCTTGGGAGATTAATCTGTCAGCGAGACAGCTAGGATGGGCACACCACTAGCTGGTTAATTTTATGTTGATTTATTCTCTATTGGATAGAGTTGGGTTGATATTTTGGTTTCTCATAAATACAAATATCTACTGCTAACATGATATATCGGAGCCACTTCGCCCTACTGTTTGTAAACACATGGAGGGGACTGGATTTGCCATTATACAATGATGAACATTGTTGAAAACTACCTGGTTGGTCATTATTTACGATGTAGTTAAACAAAATCTCGAAAGAAATCGATCATTTATTGAATGCAGGCCTCCAGAAAAAGCTACTATACGCCTTCTTCGACTTAAGAGAGTGCTTTTATGATGGAACCCTCTCTTTGTCCCTACACACGCGCACATATGTATATGTGTGTATAAATATAGTTCTTTCTATCATGACTATTCGACTCTAACTGGAATTTCGACCACTCAATTGGACAATTACTTCTTAATCTTATCTTAGAGGCCGGTATGCGGTGGTACGTTGTGCACCACTTTGGAGCTACATAGACAACTATCACATGCCCAACAGTAAAACGCCATTCAACATTGGAAGACAATTGTATCGATACTAATAACAAGTTTCTAAATAAATTAAGTTGGCTGCAATGTATTGTCCCGATGAGTATCAAGGATACCTCATGGGAACTTGTTAATAATACGTTGGATATGATACAGAAATACGTACAGTTCAGCACGATCATGGAAATATGTGGTTCAGATGGAAGGAATCGGGTATCATGTAGCTGGGCCACAAGTAGCTAAGTAAGCTAGCGGTTCAACAGTATTATTACTTAGCAATCAAGTACCTTATACTACCTACATCATCTAGGAACCCTATACTAGTAGATATGAAATTAAAGAAGTTAAAGAAGCGAAAGAAATATATTTACAAGAACACATGTGGGAGCTGTCTGAGCACCATGTCGATGGTATGTCTGCTGAATATTCTGGACTGCAACTGACGGCTTTGTCGCACCACAGTTGTAAAACTGATGGATTGCTAATAGCTCTATAAAATTAAGATGGACACACAAACAAAAACAGCTACCCAAATTCAAACAGTAGTGACGAAAACAAAAGAGTCGGACATAGTACCGCGCTTGGCTTTTCGCCGACATTGGCAGTTTCGTGAATATTGAAAAAAGGAGTAGTAAAGTGCAAAAAGCCGCCCAAAAGACTGTTGCTCCAATGAAGTAACAGCAAAGAGAGAGTCAATCCAAGGGAGAAGAATGAAGAGGATGGGGCAGTATAGGACAAATGTGTGCTTCTAAGCCGGCGGAGCTGAAGTTCTGTAGTTGTTGCTATAAGCCCAGACGCGTATCAGCCTATCGCCACTGCCAGTTGCAAACTGCTCGTTGCTGGATGTTGCAATGGAGAGGATGGTGTTTGTATGACTGTGCATCACGCACTGGACTGCACCTGTCTGGGCGTCCCAGATGCGGACGGAGCGATCCTTGGAGCCTGAGATGATCCATTGAGCATCGCTAGTCACACCGACGGAGATGACATAGTCCGTGTGGCCCTGCATCGTGGACTTGAGGGCCCAGGTCTGCTTCTGCGTGACAGAAGTGGAGGGTTGTGGTATCGGCGGCGGTGGCATGCTTTCTGGGGAAGCAATAGGCGAGCTTCGCTGCCAAGACTTGACAAATCCGTCGAGGCTGCCACTGACGAGCTCCTGGCCGCTGGGTAGGAAGCAGACACAGTAGATGGAGTCTGTGTGACTGTCGGGACCGCCTTGAAGCTTGGCGACACGATCACCTGTACCTATGTGCCAGATGTGGATGCTACCATCCTGGCAGCTTGCGGCAACATGGTTGGAGTCGGGTGATACGGATACGGAGGCGACGCTATCCGTGGTGGGGAGTATAAACTGCTCTACTCCATTGTGAACGTCCCATATGCGGACTGTGGAATCACGACCACCAGAGACGAGTCTGTGGTCGTCGATGTACTCGAGGGCGAAGAGTTGATCCTTATGACCGAGCAGACGTTTGTACAGCTTACGGTGGTGGAAATCCCAAACCTAGTGAATGGAGAAGGAAAGAAGGAGGATGTTAATATTGACTTGGTTGTTTAGACTTGTTCTGGCTCTCTCGCTTACTCGGATGACACTGTCTTCGGATGCAGTGGCAATGTAACCGCCGTCTTTGCTAAAACAGATGCTTCGGATAAAAGATTCGTCTGTAGAATCCCATCTGGTGTGGTTCTCGACGAGGTCGGCGACGTGAAGACGAGATTGAACGTCAAAGACTTGGACGCTCTGGTGGGTTGCGGCGGCTAGATGGCGACCATCGGGGCTGAAGCAGACGCAACAGACAACATTTTCTACCTGGATTGTGTAGCGCAACTCGACGTTGAAGCGGCGTGGGACATGTGGGTTGAAGAGGGCGTACCAGTCATCTTGAACGGTGATTTTATACTGTGAGGGAACCAAATCAAGAGCCGTGTCTGCCCAGTTTGGGTCTGTCTCGTACGGAGTGTCGCTGCGAGACGTGGGCAACGTTTCGGTTGTGGCGTGACTGTGGATGGTAGTAGATGGGCTACTCCTTTGCGCGAGCTCGGCTTCCAGTCGAAAAATGGTGGTCTCGTAGCTGTGGAGTTTGCTCTGATATCTAAATGAAGAAGGGGAGAGGAAGAAGAAGAAGAATGATAGTCAGAAAATGTGACCGGTGCAGGCAGAGGGGACGTAATTTGACAGATGTGCCTTACTCTTGGATTTCGGCTTTATGCGTTTGCTCCAAAGAGATAAGCCTTTGGTGCATAGTTTGTAGCTCAGACACCTGCATTTCAACTGTTTCAAGTCGTTAGCGGTTTATCGGTGGTGTTTGGGAGGCAGAGCAAAAAAACGGACGTTGACGTTTGCAGTCATTATGGCTCATGTGCTGTTGGGCAGCAACTTCAGCTCTGACCTCGGCAAGAAGCCTGTCCATGCGATCAACATGTCTAAAAGACATTGATTCCATGATAGAAAATGAGGGGGCTAAGTTTTTTTTTTTTTTTTCAAGAGTGTGCTGATGTGCGATGCGGATGTTGATGGGTGAGAAAAAGCGTAACGCGCAAACGATGTAGTAGGTTGGGTGCAGGTTTCACAGGAAGGGAACAGGGGAACAACGGAAAGAGAAAAAATCCAGTATCAGTGAATAAGGCTTACTGGCAGATTACACAGGCAAGGTGTCCCTTTTTAAATGCAGAGAGTTTCTGTGCGGGGAGAGGAAAACACGCAGGGGGGGGTGGCGAGAGGTAACATGACGGCAAGACGGGTAGCTGGAACTTTGATGGGTAAGGGGAGTTTTGAATAATTTTGGCCATGGGCGGCCTGGTGGAGTTTTCGGCAGCCTTGCCGATTTGCTTAAACGCCTTTTTTGTTCCATTTAACTTTTTTTTTTTGCTCTTTTTGCGATTTTCTTAACTCCGCATCCACTGGCGTTGCGCCGGCCGCGCCACGCTACGCCACTTTTGGTTGCAGAATAGAATGGAATAAATTAAATAATTTTCTTGATTAAAATAATTAAAATAATTAAAATAAAATAAAATACTAATATTCTTAGTTAATATATGAATGTTTTTTTTTTTGATACGTCATTGTATGGAGTAGAGCAAGCCTTGATTCTCTCTTGGATTGTCTCTGTCGCTTGACTGTCTGCATTTGATTGTCTGCATTTTACTGTCTGCTACTTGTCTGTCTGCCATTTGTCTGTCTGCCATTTGACTGTAAACTGTCATGTATTATTAGATGAACCAACCCCCGGCAGGCAAATGGTAAACCTTGTTTTCCACCAACCTCACCAAGGTCACTAGTGCACCCGCTACAACTGCTACCTGGAACACGTTCGACCAGGTTAGAAAAGTAAAAGGGGACTCGGCGGATACTGGTGCGCCAATATCCATCCGTGTTCACATGGCGACAAATATTCCAAGAGCAAGGTTGGTTGGTGGCTGATGAACCCACCCCTGCCTCTTCTGTGCCAAGCCGTCCCCGCACCGCCAGTTACAGGGGGGTTTCATTATTTTTTCTTCTACTGGTGGTTTTTCCCATCCAAAATAAGCCAACCTTGATGCCATCCATAGCAACAATAATATTGAAAAAATAAATAAAAATAGAATCACCATTTACCAATACTTTGCCTACGCTGGATACAAGTGGCAAGTTACAAGTGACAAGTGACAAGTGACAGGTACGACGTACCATTGTTGTTCAGAGTCTAGAGCCTAGAGCCCGAAGCACACAAAGCTGGCTGCGTGAAAAAAAAAAAAAAAAAAANNAAAAAAAAAAAAAAAAGTTCATCCCCTGTAAACTGAACCTGTAGAAATATGAACGCCTCAAGGCTTAAGCCGACATGATTGGTGCTGCTTCCCTGCGCCGTGGCTGCCTGTGGCTGGCGATTGACGGGAGCTGCAGACAGACACAAACACCCTCCTGCTGCTTGTATGTAGCCGTTTGAAGGCCTGGCAGGGCCTGGTACGTAGGGTTGCAGCCTGCGCCCATCACCAAACCGAATGCTGACATTGATTTCCAGCCCGCGAACAAATCAAGACAGACAGACCGGAAATAGCAGGCTGTCACACGAAAGTGAACGAATTGACCTTGTCACTCGTCGAGCAGCACCTCTGTATCATGTGCTAGGGTCCAGCAGAGTAGCCAAAAGTATGTGCATTCTTTCCAACTAGAGACAAATGTCTACAACATATTTATCAACCAGTACAGTACAACCTGGCATACACGCCCTCTCAATCCTGCTTCAACCCGACCCGACCCGTCTTTCGCAGACTCAACCCAAGCGCACCACATGCAACCATCAACGCAAACATGGTCCAAAAGCTCGCCCGGAACCCTTCCAACAAGGCCGCCATTGTCCCCTCCCCACGACTCTCCCTCTGCTGCGCCACAATCGTAGACACCACTTGCATAATCGCCAACCCAAGCGCATTGCCAAACTGCGCCGCCGTGTTGAAGACGGCCCCCGCCAGGCCCTGCGTGTCCTCGGGGAAAATTTCCGTAATCACGATGAGACCTACGGTAAAAATGGCGTCGCAGCTGACCGGCTGCAAGACTTGCGCCACAAACGCGTTGGCCCAGTAGGGCGACTTGGTGTCGATGACGGCCATGAGCAGCGGTGATACGGCGCACAGCACAGACGTGATGATGATGATCCATGCCGCCGGGACGCGGTGCACAGCGATGCCCATTGTAAAGTTGAGAATCACACCCACCACGACGCTGGGAAGCATCCGCAGCGACGTTTCAAGAGCAGAAAGCTGCTGTACTTGTTGGAAACTGTTGCATGCCAGGTCAGCAAAGTGCTTCTGGAGAGAAGAGACAGGATACAAGATGACGGGAGCGGAGAGAAACTTGCAATAAACTGGAAAACAGCTCCAGACTGTTGAGCACTGCAAACGAGACGACTATGGCGCCGCATATCCCCGCAAACGCTGTATTCTTCCACAGCGAGTTGGGAATCAGGGCAGGCCGGTCCAGACGCACCTGGCGATGAACCCAGGCGATAAAGGCTGGAGCCATGGCCAAGCCCACACACAGGATAACGATGCTGGCAGGCTCTCGAATCTTGTAGATGTCTGTACTTATAATCCTGTAAAAAAAAAAAAGTAAGCTCAACCCTCTCCAGTTGCCCAACATCGAACAATGACATTGATTTTTGTCATGTAAACTTACGCAAAAAGATAGCAGATCAAGGCCATAAACGCAGACGCCAACAAGACACCAACCCAGTCAACATTTCGCTTCAGCCCACTCAACACGCCGACAGCCGTATGCGCCTGCCTCTTGTTATCCGCCGGGATCGCCCAAAACCCTGCCGCGGACAGTAGCGCACACAGCCCGCCATACAGATACCATCCCGCGCGCCACCCAATCGTCTCCTCCAGCACGCCGCCGAGGACCAGGCCAAACGAGAAGCCCAGCGGCTGGCTCAGGCCCAGGCACGAAAACGCAATGTTGCGCCCTCGTCCGCTGACCGTGATGCGTGTGACAATAGACACCGACGACGCCAGGTGCATCGCGTACCCGACCCCTTGCAGCGCGCGCAGGGCAACCAGCGCCGTGCCGGTCCGCGCGAGCCCGGCCCCAATCATGGTTGCGCTGTTGACGGCGCAACCCAACAGGTCCACGCGCCGCGGCCCGACGGCGGTGTCGGCGATGGCGCCCGCCAGCAGCAGTGTCGACGCAGTAGCGAGGCTGAAGACGGACGCCGGCCAAAACGACAGCTCCTTGGGAAGGTGCAGGTCCGTCGTCATGCGCGGGAGGTTGACAATGACAAGCCCGTTGATGGCACTCGTGGCAAAGTTGATGCCCGCCAGCTGCGTGACGACCATGATGGCCCGGAAGCGGCTAAACGTTGCTGCATCGTTTTCAAAGGCTATTACTGGTGGGGTGCTTGTTGCTGCTGTTGCCGTCTCGGCCGGGCTTTCCAGTCCCGTTTCTGTTGCTGTCGCTGTCGCTGTCGCTTCCGCATCATCTATGCGTGTGGTGGAGTGTCTGGCATGAAGAGGTTGAAGGGGGAGGAGAACGGCATTGTGCTTTTCTGGGCTTGCGTTGAGGTAGAGTTCAGTCTGCGTTGACGACATTTTTTGGGTGGTGTCTCGGATAAGTGAAAGAATAAACTCCAGAGTCAATGGAGAAAATTGGGCAAGTAAGACACTCAAGAAAAAAAGACCCAACAAGTAGAGAATTGAAATATGACTTCTAATCAGATGGTATCCGCTTCATTTTTGGTTTCTATATGAACGTCTTCCAACACTCAAGTCGGCAGATAGAGTTTGAGGGGAATGGGGACATGTTATGTCCAAACTCCACTGGTAAGGCGCGCCCGTGGACGATTCTCGCACTGACTAGATCTAGTGCCCGACACCGGGCGACTAGGGTCTGTGAGGCGTCGTCATTTTGCTTTGCCCGTTTTGGAAGGATTCGAAGACGAGAAATACCGGTGGAAGCGTACCGGCGCGTATCGAATCACCCAGCCTGCTGATAATCAATCGCCTGGCTGCATCCTCGATGTAGTTGTTATGCACGTCGTTAAGGTTAAAGCCGGTCTCCGACAAGGGAGGGTGACATTGCAGTTCTTGGGTGTCGCCCTACAGTTTTCGTACTAGTTAGCCGAGTTGGCTTTGACGGGTAGCTAGGACAGAACCGGTAAAGAGCATTAGGTGTCTAGACACACTTCTTTAGGAATACTGCAACAAGAACGTGAATGTAGAAAGTGATAGACATGGGGATAGAATGGAAGCAGCCAACGAATTCGCCATAAACGAGCTTCTAGACCTGGCTACTGAAGCAAGACATGGTTTCAGAGAAGATGGTTGTGAATAGTGTGCCAGTTAGCACCGTATTGGGGTTACCTAGTGGTAGTATAAGTTTTATCGCATCACGCGAAAGATTATCTCCATTCATGTCTAATTGCGTTCTATTTACGCCATCTTAGAGATGCTTTACCGTCTAGTCAGATTAGCATTGACACACCTGTCCTGTCGCTTGCTTGGTTATATTCGACATTAATCATGAAATGTCTTATGGTGGCAAAAATAGCGCCCTTTAACTCGGAAGAAATCATAATGAGAATATCTTGTAAACGCTGGATAAAAGTTTCCATCAGCATGCAGTTATCTACCTTTTGGGTTTGCGGTTGTAGAAGCCCGCGACGGTTGACGAGGCTTGATGACGATATAGTTGCAACATGGACTGCCTCGCACGACTAATAGATATGGTATTTATTTATTTATTGATTAATGCAAATAATAATAATAAGTACACGTGATCCATGGATTGGTGTCCAAGCTACAATCTAGTCATTGGTTTGTGGGCAGGGAGGCACGTTCTGGTCCTGAAGATATATTGCATGTCCACTTTAGCCAAGCGCAACGGCACACCCAACATCGACAATTGTATTCTGACTTGGAAAATATAAGCGCATACTGCCATTACTAATTTCTGTCAAGTATTAGGTTCAGCCCGCTTCGTTGTACACGGTTCCATTGCTCGCCATCTTGGCCGGCAGCCACTGTCCTGCCACCGTGTTCTTGTATGTGAGCTGTGCAAGTGTAAATGTGTGTAGCTGCGATACGAGCACTGTGGCGTCCATTGGCACCACGCGGTGCACCATGGCATTTTGCGTGAGCATCGCAATGTATTCTTCATCGACAATCTTGGTCACAGCCTTGTCAAACGTGACACGAATCAGGGCATCCGCCGACTGGTTGCTCAGCAGTGACGTGGACAGGAGCCAGAGGGCGGGCCCTCCTCCCGTCTTTGTCGTGGCGTCGGCAATGTGCAGCAGGCCGGCGTTTGTGCCCAGCTGCGGTGCCTTGAGGCTGAAGAACTGCAGCGTGCCGTTGCTGGTGACGCGGCCAAAGCTGCCCGACCCGCCGGTGGCATTGCCCGCCAGACTGAACCACGGTCCGGCCAAGGCACCCGGCCCGGAGACGGTCGTCATTCCGACTGGCGTGCTCCCGACGCTGGCTGGAATCGGCAGCTGCGCCGTCTCATCTGTTTCCACGTTGATGCTCATAATGGATGAGGCGGTGTCCTGGGTGGCGTAGATGAGCCCGCTCGCCGGGTCTTCCTTGATGAAGACGGGGCTCTGAAGGCACGGATACAGCTTGTAGTCTGCCGTGTTGTTGCCCTCCACGGGGGCCGAGAAGACGTAGTACCCTCCCGTCTGCTTCGACGCCACCTTGAGGCCGGCCCAGACGCGGTAGCCAATCTCGAAGACGCAGTGCGGGCCGTTGCCGGGCGCCGGAATGTCAATCGTCTTGAGAATCTTGGGCGCCGCCTCGAGCGTGGCGCCGGGGTCCACGAGAAGCAGTTTGTTCTCGCCCTGCAGCGTCAGCCATACCTTGCCGGGGTGAAGGGTCGACGGCCACACGCCGTGCAGGCCGGACTGGTTGGAGCGGCCCATGGGGAAGGACTGGAAGGCAATGGGAGCCTCGGTCGCGGGATCGAGCTGGATCTTGAGGAGCAGGCTGTCTGACATTTGCGACAAGACGACGAAATTCGTGCCGGGAATGCGGGCAAACTCGTGAGTCTCCGTCGCGGGCGGCAGCTGGTACTCGGTGAGACTCCGACTCACCAGCGACGTAACGCGATTATACGACATTGCGATGCTGGCGCTGGCGTGCAGGGCCAGCACCGCAACAAGCGACTTGAATGCTGAGGATAGCATGGTTTCTCACGTCTTTTCTATGCTTCTGCTTGCCAGACTATTAGAATTCGCCAATTTCAAGGAGGAAAAAAAAAAGCGGCGGGACCGGAGAGGTAAAGTAGACATATTAAATGATGTCTCAAAGATCTTGCCGATCATTGCCCAAACTCCACCACGCTTGCCAGCTCAGGCCTCCTGGAGTAACTTTTTTCACGAAATCAAAAGCATCCATCGAGTCAAGGACAGTACGATAATACGATGAAAGACTACTGGATACCGAATGGCAACTGCTTACAAGATTTGCGCGATTCATGCGCTGTGAGGAGCAGCGGTAGCTTTGCTTCTGGGTAATATAACAAGTAAAATAATAGCAGGGCAATTACTCCGTACGTACTGCATATAGATCGACATCGGTGGCGTACCAGCGTACTTATCCTTCACGTAGGTGGCGTGCCAGTTTATTAAGTTAGGCATTATTTTTTCGGGATGCTACCGGAGCTGAAGTCGATTGGCGCCCGAATTCTGCATTGTGACAACGGCGATTAGCCGCTTCATAGCTGGACATTTAGTTACTCTGCTAGAATAAGGCGGTCTAGAATTCGAGAGCTTGTAACACTTACTCGGTTAACGACATAATGGAGATCTATAATAACCACAGCACGGTTTGCCGCCAGCACGACAGATCAAAAACACCACGACCAGAATACAAGCATTATCCGAAAAACATCATCCCCTACCACACCACAACAACGCCGATTTTTTATTGAAATGTTTACATATTGCTTCAGGAATCCGTAAAAAGCAATAAAATCCTCATGCCTTGCCCCAAGGTAAATAGGCTCAAAAATTGCGCAGACCACAACGGCAGCTTATCAACGCCACATGCCCACTCGAGAAATAAATATCTAGTCGGAGATGCTGTTGAAAATATTTTCAATTTATTTCCTTTATTGCCACACAAATAAACTCTAATTATTTTATCATTCATACGCCATACTGTCACGAAAGCAGAAATGCCTTCTCTTTCGCCTTGCAGAAAATTAAATAAGCGCGGCCACCGACCAGATACCAGACAACCCTGTGAAACAGTGTGCTTGAACAAAAGAACCGAGTTATAATCGCAACTGCAACAACCGACCGACCGAGAGATGGTAAACACATTTCACTGTTTTGCCGACCTCCCACCCGAGCTACGCCTTAAAATATGGAGTTATGCTATACCCGATCATACTGTTCCGACAGCGCACTTCTTCCACATATGTTACTCTTTTGATCATCTGGAGTACATTGCGTCCACTACTCAGAATACTGCTGGCAAACTGCGCAAAATAGAGCCGCCGCCATGCCCAGCAAACAGCCCGCTATGGAGTGCTTGCTATGAGTCCCGCAGCGTAATGCTACGGACATTCCCAATCAAATACGGAATGTCCAAGCCCATACCCAGGCAGCCTGACCTCTTCCAGTGGGGTAGTCTGGCTTCCATGACGGGAAGCTTCATCGACTATCGCTCGGCCGCCAGCCAACTTACGCTCGTTCCTAGCAGAGACCTCCTCATCTTGGACGCCAGAATCTTTACGAAAATAATACCATGTATCAGCGACATGTCCATAATGAACCCGAGGTGGAATCTGAGCCACTCGTTCTCGCTCCGTCCGGACACGGTGCCTGGCGATGTGGTGCACGTCGCCTTCAAGCTGGAGCGGTCATGGACAAGCCTGCAGCACTTTGACGACTGGTCCTTGTACAGGCGGCTCTCCGTCATCATGGAGACAGCGCTTTACCTGTATCCCAGGGCCACGCTGTATTTCGTTGACTGGGGCCTGCGTCGACGACGGCGAAGCGAAGACGGCAACTGGCGCCCGCTGCCGGCTGGCCTTAAAACTTTTCGTGCAGTGGGCGGTCGTTTTGTAGAAGCCATTGACGATGGAGGCTGGACCTATTCGTTCGATTTTCGTAAACGCAATCACTGGCGTGGACAAAGGCATGAGCAGAAAAAAACTGCGCAACTGTATCACGGTCCAGTCATGACATATGTCAAGGGCTTGGTCAGAACCGCCGCCTTGCTGGCTTGGGAATCCGACTCCGATTAAATCTTTTGCCTCTTCAGCTACAAACGAAAAGATTTTCTACTTCTTTTCATTTTTTAATGTGTCCGATTTGTTGCCTGCTGGTGAGTATCAACGGGTATCAGAGACGATTCTAAATAAAGCACTCATAAACATGTGCAGATGCAAATATCTCGAGCGATACTTTTTGATTTCATATTAGTTCTAAATTTTATCATTTTTTTTTCTTCTATTATCGCTTTAATGGGTGTTTTCATCGCGCATTTTCCAGCTCTGTATTAATTTGAGTCAGCCAAGCACAGAACGATGGTGGCAAATGTTCTGGCGGCTTCGGCGCCTTGGCGACAATATATTGGTTAGCGGCTAACAGTTATTTTATTAGTCGCTCTTTGCCTTAAATTGTATTAATGGGGTAAGTCAAACGGGCCTTGGGGAGGTAACCAGCTGGCTCTCCGGTGAGGAGCTTACCCATCACAAAGCCGAAGAGTCCTCGACAGCGACCTCAGATCATGTTAGTTTCACGACATGGCACTTGATAAACTAGATTTCAACTATTCTGGCTTCTGGCATTCTTGCTGCACTGTGCAGATTGGCGCAGTTCTTTCCCATAACAACGTCGAGCTTCCTTGTGCTAGCTAGTTATACCTGGTGCATTGTTTTCTGCAGGGGTGGCTTGTGGCTGCAGTGAGCGCATAAATGATACGACACATTTCACTCGGGGTCAAGCCATTATTAATAATACATTAAATCCATTCTAATTACTGTTGTATCACGTGGACTCTGGTTACTCCTTTTCATCTTGGCGAGGCATATCAGAGTTGATTCTTCCCGCTTTCATCGTTTGACGCAATTACTGCTCAAGTTTGGCAACATGCTTGCTCAAAACTACTTGTGGCCGCTCGCCATCTTTGGCTGCTCTGTTGTTCTATGCCTTCCCGGTAAGTATTCTTGATCATTGTCGCTTCATTATTAAAGAAGTTTTTTTCCCCAGCGATGCGTGTACGGGGACCGAAGCGGAAATGCGAAACTAATTTGAGCAATAATAGCCACAGGAAAAGTTTCAAGGGCGACTATTCAGGCTATGAGGCCGATAGGAGGAATTGAGTCGAATTTGGCTTATGCAAAAGAGCTGGAGTTGACTGCTACAGGCTGAATCTGGACGGTACTATAAATTATTCCTGAAACAAGTTGGGGCGATCATGTAGCAGTAGTCAAGTTGGGATGCGATGATGGGTGCGCTTTTGGCGAGCCACACACCGGGCCGCAGGACAGCAGGCTTTTTAGACCATGACTTCGAGGGCAGAATTTTGGGCATTTCCGAACCGGACTGGGCCTTACGAGTATGAACCCCAAATATGTTGTAGGATGGCGCCACAGGAATACATACACTGTAGCCACGCGAGTACTTGCCCTGGTACTTTTGAGTAAGCCATAGTTACAATTATATGAATAGGTGTGGATACTCATGTAGTAATAGCGTACGGAGGTGCATATATTGCCTCGGCCCTTTCTCTGCGCGGGAGCCGATTGGCCGCCTTGGACGCATTCAGGCTGTCACCGCACGGTGAGCTGCCTGTTGTGGTCTAGTTCTTAGTGGTTGGCAGGTATTTGTGGTTCAAGATGAGAGGGGCCAGCTCTCATTACTGCTGGTGATATGTCCTGTTTGATCGTTATGAGTAACTTTTTTCTCCGCTCCATCCCCGGGGTTCTGGCGCTACCATCTCGGCGATCGATGGAACAAAGCCACCGTCTGCTAGTAATGAAGTCCGATTTCTTCTTAATAGCGGACACCTTATCCGTAAGTTAAAGAAAAAAACACTACATGACTTGGATATTGCAGTGTTGTCATTATTGCCCAGTAAAAAAATTGACAGCCTTGCCACGGCGGTGGGCTGCAATTGCATCCTTGCTACTGAAACCTCATCAATGAACAAACACTTGATACTTCCTATATCATTCTGCATGGCTACCCCCTGTTGGCCCAAAATTCCTGGCTGTGGGCGGTCCCCATCTGCAGCACGTTACAATCGTTCGTCGCCCCCCATTCCCTCTCATCTCTTTTCCTCCTGATCACCCGCTTTCCTTCCACTGGCCTTTCACTCTTCGTAACTGTGAGTCCTGTGCATTGTCATTCATAGACAACAACTCGTCGTTTAGCCCATCAATATGAACTCTGCGCCAAGAGCTGTTCAGGTTGGGTCCGCAGACCAGCTATGGGGGCCTCAGCTTGCTGGTTACTTTGACTTTACTTTACTATTTGAGCAATCCATGTTCTCGATACTGCCTTCATGCATGCTCCTTGGAGCAACTCCCATACAGATTGGACTTCTCTTGCGTGGTAAGCCTCGCGTTCGCCCGGGCTTACTCCTGTGGGCGAAACTCGTTTTTGCCCTTGCACTAGTTGCCTGCCATGCGGCGGCGATTTATGTCTGGACAGCACCGCCCTATTTTACCCAGATCTCTGTCGCCGCAGCCACCTTTTCTCTTCTGTCTGGTTTATGCATTGCAGCTCTGCTTTACGTAGAACACATCTACATCATCACCCCGTCCGCCTTGGTCAGCTTGTACTTGACTGTCTCACTGATCCTCAACATTGCCAAAGCCCGCTCGTATTTCCTTCGAAGTGGGCTCGATGGGCTCGGTCGCCTTACAGCGGTGATAGCTGGTCTTGAGTTTATATTACTATTACTGCAAGAGATATCGAAGCGCCGGTTGGTAAGGGTGGACTTTACCGCAGCACTCGGCCGAGAGACTCTCAGCGGCTTCTGGAATCGAAGGTTGTTTCTGTGGATCAACTCGACACTTCTTCTTGGGTTTCGATCCATACTGACAGTAGATGACCTTCCAGGTCTCGGGCCAGAATTTGACTCTGCGACACTCCACGCGAGATTTCTCAAACAATGGAGCAACAGTGCGTGGTTCACCTCGGCCACCTTTTTGAGTTGTTTAGGCATTAATAGATCATAGCTGACCAAAATGCGAAATATTCTCTTGCAAAAACATGCCTTTATACACTGCCATGGCAATTTTGGGCTGTTTTGATCCCACGACTTTGCCATACTGGCTTCACATTTGCTCAGCCATTCCTCATCCACAGAGTCATCGAAGCCGTGGCCAACGATGAAATCTCAGAGGAGACCACATCTGCGCTAATAGGTGCCACAGCTATTATTTATTTTGGCATGGGGGTAATTCATCCGCGATGTATCGTTTTGAACCGGCTAACGAATTCTGTAGATATCAAAGGCCTACTACCAGCATCTTACCTTCCGCTACGCAACTTACATGCGTGGAATTTTGGTTACCGAAATGTGCCATAAAGTGCTGACGCTTCAAGATGAGCATTTACGAGACTCTGCCATTTTGACTCTCATGAATGCAGATATCGCTGGAGTGGAAAGAGTGTGTTCTGATTTCCATAATGCCATAGCCAGCGTGATTGAACTCGGCCTCGGCCTGTTCATTCTTTCTGGCGTTGTTGGTGGTGCCTCCTTCCTTGTTCTCATTCCCGCAAGCCGTAAGCTTTTTTTCCTCTTCATTTTTTGGTCTCTGTCGGTGTTTTGATACGGCTTGATCTAACATGTGGCCAGTGGCAACCGTTATTCTGTCAATCGTCACAAAACGTATGGGAACGGCACGCGCAAACTGGAACCAGAAAACTCAGGAGCGCGTAGCCGCCACGTCTCTTGCCTTGCAACAGATGAAAAGCATCAAGGCCACCGGCTTATCAAAGTTCATTTCTGACCATATTCAAGGTCTCCGCGAGGAAGAAATCAAAGTCTCACTCTCTGAGCGTCACTTGCTGATTTCCATGTATGCTACGAGTAAGTCAAGATTTAATTATTATGGGTTTGGCGTCGGTTCCCATCATATATGAATCTACATCCCATTACATCTTACTGCATCGTAGCCTGACGACAAGTTAACCTTTAATAGGGGAGTTTTCCAATGGCTTTACGCCAGTTGTTGTAGTCGCGGGTAGTATTTTCTGGACAAAGTCTCTGGCTGAACTTGGCATCGCAAACGTCTTCACAGCTCTCTCGACGGTTTCCATAATGATGGCTCCATTGGGAACTGCGCTGATTGCACTACCCTTCTTAGCTGCTGGGCTTGCGTCTCTGGGACGAATTCAAAAATTCTTCGCCAGAGAAACGTACTTTAATAAACCGGATATCGCACCATTGGAGACGCTCAAGGAAAAACGTTCACTTCCAAACTTTGAGTTTGAACTTGCCAACGCAATGATACATAATCCTAACCATGATCGGCCATTGTTTCAAAACGTAAGCATTGCACTTGGAGAAGGCAAAGTTGGAATGGTCGTTGGCAAGGTTGGCTGTGGAAAATCATCGTTTCTCAAAGCAGTGATTGGTGAACTAAAACTCACATCGGGTTCTGCCAAACGCAGTGACGAGCCCATTGGATACTGTGATCAGACCCCATGGCTAGAAGACGGGACCATTCTGGATAATATTTTGGGCCGAGACAAATATGAAGAAGAATGGATGAATATGGTGATTCAATGCTGCGCTTTGGATGAAGATCTTCTGGAATTGGAGAGTGGCATTTACTCAGTCGTCGGCCCTGGCGGCTGCCGACTAAGCGGCGGACAGAAAAGTCGAGTGGTACGTAACGCCTAACTCTTTTCATTCATACTTTATGCATCCCAGAATTGTTCAAAGTACTAAACACTCCAATTTCTAGTCATTGGCGCGTGCTTTGTATCCACAACCACGTTTAATGGTGTTGGACGATGTCTTTGGCTCCATAGACGATGAGACCTCGCGCATTGTCTTGGACAGGCTCATAGGTGAGGACGGGATATTGAGATTCCTGGGTACAGCTGTTCTTTTGACAACATCTATACGTAAGTTTATATTCTGCTGCTCCTTTTTCTTTTCTTTTATATCTGGAAGTACTCACAGCTACATTGCCTAATAGGCCATCACCTCGAGCTTGCGGACTTTGTCCTGGTGTTTAATGACGACGGCTCCGTCAGACGAATGAACGCTCCACCAATGACGACTTTTTACAATGACACTTTTAATGACATGTTGCGTGATACAGTTGACATTCGCGACAACAAGCCACAAAGAGTCACGCCGGCTGTGCCCAATATTGATGACTTGAATAGCTTGTCACAAGAACGCGATCAATCGCCTCGGCAAAAGGGGGACTCACTTCTCTACGGTTATTATGTCAAAACTTTTGGGCTTGGTGCCTTTTTTCTCTGGCTACTCTTAGCTATTATCGCGTCTGCCAGCTCCAGACTTCCCGGTAAGCTGCTGTGCACACCCAATCCGTACGGTAGAATATACTAACAATGACAATTAGCAATTTACGTCCGTCTATGGTTAGACAGGGCACCGACGAGTAATTGGTACTTTATTGGGTTCGCTGGAGTAGCCATTGCGCATGTTGTTTTGGTTCTTGCGACAACAATGTAGGTCTGTCCAGGTCAAGCTTTTGCAACACCTGTTTCACTAACCGGGTATTGCAGAATTTATTATTTGAAGCTTGTCCCACGTTCATCTGAAGTATTGCACTGGGAAACACTACAAGCACTCATGAAGTAAGATTTCGCTGCAGAAATAAATAAACAGCCGCTTACATTTGCATCTAGAGCCCAACTGAACTTTTTAAGTATGAAGGATAATGGCATCATCATGAATATGTAAGTTCATTCGTTTTCGGAAGCTGACTACAGCGCAAAAAGAGGGTTCTGACAACGCATCTGCGGGTTAGCTTCAGTCAAGATATCGGACTTCTTTCCCATACTTTGCCCATGAAATTTGTTGAGTTTATATATGGCATGTGTTCCCTTTTGAGACCTCGACTTAGTCTAGCTAACAGGTGATCAGAGACTACAACTCTGGTGACCGATGTTGGAGTAGTGGCCTCCGGCGCAACATACGCTGGTGTTATTGTGCCCGTCTGCATTGCTCTTGTCTACATCATACAAAAGTTTTACCTACGGACATCACGACAAGTTCGGCTTCTAGATATCGAGTCCAAAGCGCCGCTATACGAAAAGCTGAATGATGTGAGGAAGTCAATGCCTCACATTCGGGCCTTTGGCTGGCAGTCGCACTTTGTAGCACAATGCATTGCTTTGGTCAACTACTCGCAAAAGCCTTACTATATTATGTTTTGTATTCAGCGCTGGCTCACTATCGTTCTAGATCTTTCTGTTGGTGGCATTGCTGTCATTCTCATCACCTGCGCCGTGAAATTTAGGAACACGACATCACAAACTGCCATTGGCCTAGCCTTGGTAAACTTGACCACATTCAGCCAGTCCCTTTCGAAAATGATTACCTGGTGGATTTCCATGGAGACTGCTTTTGGTGCAGTCTCGAGGACAAAGTCATTCATCACTACAACGCTGGTAGAGGAAAGTGCACCGGATGATCCAGACGACCAAGAGCTACAGAGCTGGCCCCGGCACGGCACTATCGAGCTAGATGATGTTT
Organism: Zarea fungicola; assembly: GCA_900169235.1. NCBI lineage: Eukaryota > Fungi > Ascomycota > Sordariomycetes > Hypocreales > Cordycipitaceae > Zarea > Zarea fungicola. The sequence goes on along the minus strand of FWCC01000128.1, from coordinate 65,726 downwards.
CCTCATCGTATTTGTATGTCTCAGATATAAACATTTATTTGGTGGGAATTGCCCTGTTACTTACTCGACGCCACAGCACGCCTACGAATGCTTTCCAAGTAGGCATCGACGAGATCACCACTGCCTTCCCGGCAGGACAAACTGTTAGCGTAATGGGTCGTACGGGAAGGTATGTTTCCGATGTCAACAATTATGCATGTTTTCATTACTCAGCCTTACTCAAGCTTACTCATCAGTGGCAAATCTTCTTTGATAATGACGCTGCTCAATACCGTCGACTATTCTGGTGTGATTTCAATAGGCGGCCGTGACATACAGAAAATCCCAGTAGACCGCTTGCGCGAGACAATCACCACGATTCCCCAGGATGGAGTCGAACTTCCTGGTTCCGTGCGAACAAATGTTGATCCGTACAGCAAGCAAGGGTCACATTCACAAGAATCAGATGCCAAAATCATCAACCTGTTAGCCCGGCTGCACGTCTGGGACAGCATGGTCAACCGGGGCGGGCTCGACGCGGAACTTTGTAAATTGAATCTCTCCAAGGGTCAAAGGCAACTCGTCTTCCTTGCGCGGGCAATCCTTCGCAAGGAGGCGACAAACTCCAGGATTGTGTTCATGGACGAGGCCACCAGTAGCGTCGACGAGGAAACGGACGCGCAAGTGCAAGAGATTTTTCATGAATACTTTGCAGGCTGCACCGTCGTGAGTGTTACTCACCGCTTATATGTCGCGGAACATTCGGATATGGTCCTGGAACTGGAGAAGGGACAAGTAGTCGGCGAACTGCATCGACGCCCCGGATGAAGAGCAAGATGACATTCCCTGCTGGTGCCTTTTTCATTTTGTCTTCCAGCGCAACTTTTATCTTTGTAAATTCTGCAAGGCCATGACTTAAATTAATCTGTTGATTTTTGTCAAGTTCTGCATCTAGATCATTGTGTATTTTTGCGGTATCATAAATATCTTTCTTTCTTTTGAGTTTAAATGCAGTCCACCTTGAATTCCTTATGCATCTTCGATGGGTGAGCCACCACCAGTGTCCATCTTGGCGTCATTCTTGGCAGTGGTAAAGAGAATAACAAGAACCAGCACTTGAAGAGTGCCAACAAACATAAAGGGAAGCCCATACCATCTCGCCCCCCAATCAAGACCAAGGCTAAAAAGACTGGCCAACAGGGGTCCGGAGACTATACCACCGATGGCTTCAAAGACGGCAACATAGCCAAAAACCATCCCTTTATGCGTCTCATCTGTCATGGATGTGATTAAACTAACAGTTGCCTGCACATGACCGGCGCTCAGCTCAGACAAGCATATAGCAGCGATGAAAGTTCGCCCGGTGGGAGCGACGGCAAGGGCAAAGCTACCAAGCAGGAGCAAGGCGACAAGAAAGCGTGACATCCACATATCCTTGTGAAACCCCGATACGCCGCACCGGCTGACAAGGTAGTAACTCGTGGCTGGGAGTATGGCGCCCACCATGGCGAGCCTGACGCCCGAAGCGATGGACGCGAGGAAACTCGCCGCCGCCCAGCTCCATCCAAAGCGTAGGGCAGCGTACTGAAAGCGGAAGAGCGCCGAGAATCCTGCTATTGTATACACCATGACGGTGAGCAGATATATTCCAGTTTTGACATCTGAGAGGACGAGGTTGCGAAAGTTGCCGAGACCTTGTTTGCAAGTTGAGAAGGTTCGGCGAAGCATGGAGGAGGTCGCTGCTGGTGCGTGACTTTGGGCTGGCTGAGGGCGAGGCACAGTTGCGGCCCTCCTTCGTATAAGATCACCTGGCATGATGAGCTGAAGGCCAAACATGGCAGCGCCGATACCGAGGGCCATGCATTTTGTGAATACGGGGCCGTTTTTCATGAGGAGAAACGCGACAGGACCTCCCGTGAGGCCGCCCACCATGCGAATAGCAGTGCAGTAAAGAAAAGTAGTGGCTCTGTACACAGAATCAGTCACTGTAACTTGATGGGGTATGTCAAGAATTGAAACGCTGTAGCTCGCATACCGGTTCTTTTCTGTGCTGATACTATTGCCAATGTAGTATATCATGGAGGTAAGGACTACTGGTCCTCCACCGACGACAACGAATGTTGCACAGAGCCATACCCAGCGAGTGTTGAATACGTGTGGAAGAAGGCCTATATGTTTTCAATTTTTAAAAAAAAAAAAATCAGCAAGATATTCGCGGTCATAGCCTCCCAACGACAGGCAGGCTGCACGTACAGACTATCAGCTCGGCGCTATGAGCCAGCAGTTGGCCAAACACCATGAGAAGGACTACGAGTTTCGGCCCATAGGCCTCGGCCATCATATTGTATGGAATGGCTGTTAGGAGGGCTGGAATCAAAATAAAGCTTGATTCCCAGCCGCTGACAGTGAACAGCTCGGCTTGGACAGTACCACTCTTGCAGCGCGGGTCGTGCAGCGAGTCGACAACATTGGGATACTGGCGCTGGCAGATGGCTCGTTCCATAAGCGCCCCCATAGAGATGCGGATGAAAACCGAACACCATTCACTGAGGAAGAGCATCAGGATGCCGGGGATAACAACGCGCAGCGGCCTGGCTAGAGTGGCATGTTTGGTGGCTTCCTCAGGTAGGTGGTCGCCTGATGAAGCCTCATTCCGCAGAAGCGGCTGGCTTTCGCATGGTGTACTTGGCGCCATTTTTCATGGATAGCTCATACTGAACACAAGAGAATGCATCGGTTATTTGCGCACCACCAAGTGGTGGTTGGAGTACACAAGGGGGCCTCAAGAGCCTTGTTTGCCTGCTGCAGGAGAGACTCCACTGCTACATGCAAGTCGCTGCGAGAGTGCCTCTCCGCCAGGAAATTATTTCATCAGTTTTATTTTCATTATACTGCCACAGCCAACAGGCCATCTTCATTTTGCTCTTCCAAGTAAGTATCGTTATGGTGTCAATTGGCAGGACCGCAGGATCAGCACGGTAAGATATCCCGACTGGTTGGGCTTTTTTCATAAGCCTGATAATTAATGTAGTGTGCACAAGAGTAGCAATAGTATCGCAGAAGCATGCCACTTCACAAAATGACATAATAAAAAACTTTTCTCAATTTTCTACGCGTCGAGGAGAGTAGTATTGCATGTCCTCGTTGTGGCAATCGGCCAAACTTCGGTTCCCCACACTGTGCAGCCAGTCCGTTCATGGCGCGGTTGCGCTTGGTGATGGCGACTCAGATCTACTACGTCTTTGCATCACCCTTTTTCCATACCTCGTCGTCAACGGTGAAGGAGCGCTTGTTGTTGCGTCGGAAAGCAGAGTACCCTAGTAAGATTTTTTCCCTTGTCGTCTTTTTGTCGCTTTCGTCACCACATTACAAAGAATTTCGCGTCGGAGCTTTCTCTTTGTTTGCCCACCCTGCAAAGCCTCACTCTCACAGCATTCTTTTTTTTTTTTACTCACTTTGCCTATACCAACTGCGCGTCGCATTCACTTCATCGCAATCACTTGACGAAAATCCAACTGCGCGCTCAGTTTCAGGCTAACCGATTCAAACAGGGTTCATATCGCAGAATACAAAACGCTGCTTCCTACTTCCTTCATTGTTTTAGATTAGCGGACTCAGCAACATGTCGGAGCCAACCAAGCCAGAGGAGCCGATCCCGGTCGATCATGAACAAGAGGGCGAGATGGCAGGAACAGAGGAGGTGAGCGACAGGCCCTCTCTGCGGAGAAAAATCTACACGAGTTGAATAAAGGGGGGGGATATCGCGAGACACAAGATTTGCTTACGCGACTTTTTTTTTCGGTAATAGGAAGAGATTTCGGCCATGAAGCGTCGCGTGGCGGAAATGGAAGAGGAGGCAGAGAAGCTCCGGGAGATGCAGGCGAGCTTGGAACAGCAATCTGCCAGTCTTGCTGATGACAAGGAGTCGGTCGACTCGCGCAGCATCTTTGTAGGCAACGTCGACTACTCTGCGTCACCAGAGGAGATTCAGGCGCATTTCCAGAGCTGCGGTTCCATCAACCGCGTCACGATTCTCCTGGACAAGTTTTCCGGCCAGCCGAAAGGGTAAGATGCCTATTTCTTTGGAGCTCAAAGGTTTTTTTTTTCCTTCTCCTCTGCTGATTGCTAATCGCTTGGAATGGTTTTAGATATGCCTATGTCGAATTCTCGGAGCCCAGCCTCGTCGCGCAGGCTCTCGTCCTCAACGAAAGCGTCCTCAAGGGTCGCAACATCAAGGTGACGCCTAAGCGCACCAACGTTCCCGGCATGGGCCGCGGCCGTGGTCGTGGCGGTTTCCGGGGCGGCAGAGGAGGGTTTGGCCGCGGCGGCTTCCCTCCGCGAGGAGCCTACAGAGGCGGTGGTCGAGGCCGGGGCCGGGGTTACGCACCTTACTAGGAGCAAGGAGATGAAATTCCTAGCTTCTTGGCTAGCTGAGGCTTGACGGTGGGAAGGGAAGCAAGAGGCCCTAGGCATGTATTATTGACGGGCAGTTGCTGCCAAGATGAGCGATTGTCGGGGAATCGTAAGGATCTCGTCACAGTTTCTGGGCGGTGCTGACGTTAGGAGAAGGATGGGATATTTTGCTTGGCTATGAAAGAATTCAAAGAAAAGAAAGGGAATAGCAATATGGATTTTCATAAACCCCGAGGTTTAATGCTGCAAAAACGGTGGCGGCCGTCCATTGTGTTTTTGGTGGACGTGCATTAGACCAAGCCATTGTCATTTGGCTACAACCCGCGGAGTCAATAGGGCGGTTTATCTACAGGAGTTTTCGGTCTGTTTATATCAAGAATAGCTAGTGATTCGATTTTGTTTGATTAGCAAGGAGAACGTTGATGTGTATGTAAAATGGCTGGCATCGTCGGAAACGCAGATAGGGAGTGCCTACTTTAGTGTATGCTGAGCCTTGTGTCGCGGGTCCATCCCGGCCCCAGCCAGACACGTTCACCTACAACCGCAACGAGGTATATCATGCAAGAACAAGCTTGCCGCAAGGGTATAGCATGTTTCACAGACACAGGCTAGCTACACTGCGGTTTGATCAGGCACGCCAAAAGACGATCCTAGCGCTCCTCCCATACAACTGTGGCTTGGCATGCTGTGCGACGACGAGAATAGCAGCAATTTGTCTGCGCTGTCAGTGTACTGTAGGCATGGAGGCAGCCTTGGCCTCGAACCCGCCGCCACCACCAGACACATCGTCGGCCTCGTTTTTCCACCACTAAAGGCCCCTGCTACCACGTTTTCCCAGGCCAAATATTGGGCCATAAAGCCAAATTCATGGCTTCCTCTTTAACTCTTTATATAAATTGCAGGGCTTAGTTTTATACCATTTCTTATCTCAAATCCGTGGCTTATATAGGTGACTATGGCCTGCTTTATCAACATATTATACGCCTATACTAGATAATGAGCTTATGCACTACCTTTGCAGAGTATGAAATGTATACGTAGGTAGGCGATAAGGATAGGCGCTGGATATGGCAGTTTCAAGCTAGGCATTCATCGCAGAACTACTCCGTAGAGCGTATCCACACTACCGTCATTGTCAAGGGCATCCTCCTAGTATCGGGGACTTCGGCATTGGATTAGATGGGCCTGGCCTTGTGGTCCCGTTACGCGCCCAAGCAAGCGCCTTCAAACTATGAGGCAAAAAAGGTTTCGCTGCCAGATGCCGGCTGTAGTAGGTGGAGGTGTTTCCGGCCCAATGAGCGAATAAAAATCACAGTCCATCAGCACGGGGCAGGCTCTTTATAAGAATGACATAATTAACCCCTCCCAACAGAAAAAGAACGGGTCCCACTCCTAAATTTTCTACTGCTCACAGCTGCTCGGAGCTCTACAAATTGCCTTGTTTTCCTTTATAAACAACTTAATTGTCCCAGGAAAACTCCATCGTTCATTTAACATCTCCAGATCATTCACAATCATGGCTTACGGAGAAATTGATCAGTTGGCTATCAACACCATCCGCCTATTGGCGGTAAGTACTCTCTTCCATGCCTATCATTACCCCGCCAAACAACACCCCGCTGCACCGTCTGTGACGGGCTTCATGGTGCTTTGGTCTACTCTCCTCTGCTTTTGCACGTCCATGCATCGCCCGGACTTCATCTACAAGAAGGAAAAAGTATCAGAGGCTAACATGACAATTTTTCCAGGTGGATGCCACCTTCAACAGCAACTCGGGCCATCCCGGTGCTCCCATGTAAGCTACGATCGCCACCCCGCGATGAAGCAACTTCATACAGTACCGGCTTCGAAGAAGAAGAGGAAAAGTAACACAAGGCTAATACAATGGTTACAGGGGAATGGCTCCCATTGCCCACGTTCTCTTCAACAACTTCATGAGATTCAACCCCCAGAACCCCTCCTGGTTGAACCGTGATCGTTTCGTCCTCTCGTAAGTTTTGCTACCCCGCCACCCGCAGCCCAACTGGGTAGCTCCGCCCGCCGCCGGCTTATGCTAACCAAGTACAACAATTCAATCAGAAACGGTCATGGTTGCATGCTGCAGTACGCTCTGCTTCACCTCTTCGGCTACAAGCTCTCTCTTCAGGACCTCAAGGATTTCCGCGTGAGTATTTTCACAGACACGCTTTTTACTTACACCACCCTAGCTAATCCCTTTGTATAGAAAATCGACAGCATCACCCCCGGTCACCCCGAGGCTCATGACACTCCTGGCATTGAGGTCACCACTGGCCCTCTCGGCCAGGGTGTCTGCAACGCCGTCGGTCTTGCCATGGCCCAGGCTCACACTGCCGCCGTCTTCAACAAGCCCGGCTTTGACCTTGTCAACAACTACACATACTGCTTCCTCGGCGATGGCTGCTTGATGGAGGGTGTCTCTGGTGAGGCCTCATCCCTGGCTGGTCACCTCCAGCTTGGCAACCTCATCTGCATCTACGATGACAACCACATCTCCATTGATGGCGACACCAAGGTCGCCTTCACCGAGGATGTTGTCAAGCGTTATGAGGCTTACGGCTGGCACGTCGTCATCGTCGAGGACGGTGATAATGACCTCGCTGCTATGGACGCCGCTATCCGCGAGTGCCAGGCTGTCAAGGACAAGCCCTCCATGATCAAGCTCCGCACTACCATTGGCTACGGCTCCCTCAAGGAGGGTACCCACGGTGTTCACGGCTCTCCCCTCAAGGCCGACGACATTGCCCAGGTCAAGAAGAAGTTTGGCTTCAACCCTGACGAGAGCTTTGCCGTGCCTCAGCAGGTCTATGACCTCTACGGCAAGCACTCTTCTGAGGGTGCCGCCGCCGAGTCTGAGTGGAACCAGCTCTTTGCCAAGTACAAGGAGAGCTTCCCTGCCGAGCATGCCGACCTCGCCCGTCGCCAGACCGGCGACCTTCCCGAGGGCTGGGAGAAGAGCCTCCCCACATACACGCCTGCCGATCCCGCCGTCGCTACCCGCAAGCTCTCCGAGACTGTCCTCACCAAGATCGAGGCCGCTGTCCCCGAGCTGTTTGGTGGCTCTGCCGATCTTACCGGCTCCAACCTCACCCGCTGGAAAGACGCTGTCGACTTCCAGCCCAAGGCCACCAGCCTGGGTGACTACAGCGGCCGCTATGTCCGCTACGGTGTCCGTGAGCACGCCATGGGTGCCATCATGAACGGTCTCTCTGCCTACGGCACTGTCCTGCCTTACTCTGGCACCTTCCTTAACTTTGTTTCATACGCTGCCGGTGCCGTCCGTCTGTCCGCCCTCTCGCACTTCCGCAACATCTGGGTCGCCACTCACGACTCTATTGGCCTCGGCGAGGACGGTCCTACCCATCAGCCAATTGAGACTCTTGCGCACTTCCGCGCTCTGCCCAACTGCATGGTCTGGCGCCCTGCCGATGGCAACGAGACCAGCGCTGCCTACTACGTCGCCCTCACCTCCAAGCACACCCCCAGCATCATTGCCCTGTCGCGCCAGAACCTGCCCCAACTCGAGGGCGCTACCATTGAGAAGGCGTCCAAGGGTGCCTATGTCCTGCAGGAGGTGGAGGGTGCCAACGTGACCCTCATCTCCACCGGTTCCGAGGTGTCCATCTGCGTCGCGGCCGCCAAGGAGCTCGCTGACAAACACGGTCTCAAGGCCCGCATCGTCTCCATTCCTTGCACTGAGGTCTTTGACGCGCAGCCCGAGGAGTACCGTCTTTCTGTCTTGCCTGACGGCATCCCCGTTCTGTCGGTCGAGGTCATGACCACGCTCGGCTGGGAGCGCTACAGCCACGAGCAATTCGGTCTTAACCGCTTCGGTGCATCGGGTGCCTACCTGGATGTGTACAAGAAGTTTGAGTTTACCGCCGAGGGCATTGCTAAGCGTGCCATCGCCACCGTCAACTTCTGGAAGGATATCCCTAGCATTCGCTCTCCTATCAAGCGTGCTTTCCAGCAGCTTGCTTAAATACATTACATATACACACACAAAAACCAGGCATAATATATCAGAGCTTCGCTGGATGGCGAAAAGGCCGGGACAAGGGTTATGAGATTATTGCAATAAGGGAAAATTGATGCTTTATTTGCTAGAAATGATTTTTATGTAAACAAATTCCAAAAATAAAAGATATAAGTTTTAAGAAATTATTCAACGTGCAAAGAGTCTTTTCGGAGCCAGGTGGTAAGGTACATAACATGTTCTTTATCTGTAAGTAATGTGCGATCGGCGGTAACTCATCAGCGCCTCACCGAGCGACCAATAGAATTGTAATTCGGAATGTGAGATTTGAAACGAAATTGAGACAAGAGCTAAATATTATTCTACTATATTTAGATTAGTAGCAACATCAGCATCATTTCACATCGGTGAGAGTTTATACTAGTCTATGGATTCAAATAATTATACCACTAATAATAAACAAAAATTGCCTGTGTAGAAGCCACTGGAGTGTACGCATTCACGTCTACTTGGATGCCAAACCAAGCATCATTGCCATTGACAACCTTGCCACCATACTTTTGAATTTCTGGAATCTCTGCCCAGAATATCCTCGTCCGGGTGAATAATCAAACACTGCATGGTTCTTTTGAAAAATAGTACCCGTAGCCAGGCTGACGATGTTTTTCTTCACAAACCGACCACTACATCCCCCATGCTGATCCCGCTTGACAAAGTGTCGGACAACCACCACAAAGATGTCCACAACGCGGCGGCAGCTTATGTTTGGACATGGACTACATACTACCATTATTTTGTAATTTTTTGGCTGATTCGGAACAGAGGGAGATGCATGTCCTATACCGGGATTTATTTTTTTATTCATTTATTTTCAAGTCTACTTGATGCTCATCAGTAATGTTAGATTGAGACGAGGCACAAACATTGCTGTACACGCAAGCAGCTGAGTAATCCATACCTTGTTAGCGCACTGAAGTGTGGCGAGTTACAATTCCATCTTGGAATTTTATTAGCTGGATTGGAGCCCGCTATTAAGGCTTGCGCGAGGTACGAATAGTGGGCGGGTTGCTGGCCGCATGTTTTTTTTTTTTTTTTTTTGGAGCGCCAATATTGTAAATACACCTAATCGGTAATCCGTAAGTCAACTTGGTCAAGTACAAGTACCTTTGCAAATCCCACGCATCTCGCACCACGCGTCACACATCACGTGCGCATATTGAAACTCTTGGTGGCTTGCCGCTGGGTGGAAGTTGCCGACTGGATGTAACAGCCTGGCTGCGACGTGCAGGACTGTCTCATCCACCACTAGGTACACTACCCCGTACCAGGTACCTCCAGTAGTGTGCTAGTGTGCTAGTGTGCTAGTGTACTGGAATAACCCACAGTGCTCGAATGCCTATCGTGCCACTACAACCATCCCCCCCACCCACCGCCACAAGGCCTAGCCATTGCCAGCCAGCACCAAGCCTGCCCAAGCCTGCCCAAGCCTCAGCTAAGCACACTGACTGCCAATGCACAGCGGCACACTCACTGATCACTCAGCCACCCGCTCTCACTCACTCGCTCTCTGGAAGCAGAAGTAGAAGCGGGGAGGCAAACTCGCGCTGCCACTTCCGCCCACTTTGCTACGAACCTAGCCGTCGGGCGTAGCACAGCCTCCAACTTCTCTCCAGCTTGTCATCTGGTTTCTGTCATCGTCATCGTCCCTTTTCCGCTGCGTGGGCCTCCCCGAAACCAAAGGGCTGCTTTCCTCCTTTGACTCTTGGACATTTCCTTGCTCCGGCATTGCGGTTTTCTGCTCCCATCAATCTCTCTGCCCATCACACCATTGTGGTGCTTTCAGTGCCTGGTGCGCTGCCCGCCCACGACAATCATGAGCCGAACTGAAACTGGCCTGCCCAGGTGAGTCCTTTATTCCTTATCCTTCCCTTTCACTTCCCTTTTCCCCTTGTCCTTTCATGTCGTGCATCTTCTAATCACTGCTGCGTCCTTAGCAAGCCAAATGTTCGAGTAACCAGTTAGTCTTGCCGAATCTGATACCTGCTCCGCTCCGCTTCCGACAAACCACCAACCTGCGACCGATAAGCGGCCAAACTGCGTCCGTTTTGCTAACAAACTCCAACCAGTCATTGCCGCCGACGGCCTGTATAAGCGTGATGTTTTCCGTACGCGCTCCATTCCCGCTTGACCACCCCTGCCATCAAACTCGTTGATGTACTAACCTATAAAAGGCTTCCCCGATCCCTTCGCCGTCGCCACCCTCAATGGTGAGCAGACTCAGACAACCAGCGTCAGTAAGAGGACGCTGAACCCTTACTGGAACGAGAGCTTCGACTTGTACGCCACATCCCACTTCCCTCCGTCCGCCTTGCTCATCTTTTTGCTATTATTTCTCTCAGTCGTCTGCTAATACAACAATGCTAACACACAAACCTCCTACAGCCGAGCAAACGAAGGCAGCATTCTTGCCGTCCAAGTCTTTGACCAGAAAAAGTTCAAGAAGAAGGACCAAGGTTTCCTTGGTGTCATCAACATTCGCATCGGTGACTTGATGCCAGATATTAGCCCGGATGCTGACGGTACGTCGTAATGCGCTCACCCGTCTGAGACACCAAGCCACTGACCGTTGTATTTTTATGATATCAGACCAGATGATTACGAGAGACCTTAAAAAGTCGACCGATAATCTCGTCGTTCACGGCAAGCTCATCATCAACGTCTCGTGCAACCTCAGCACACCCATCAGAAACGGCCAAGGCTCCTCTAGTCGCCCTGCATTGACCGCCTCCAATTCCAACATTTCTTCCTTGTCCGCTCCACCTACCGAGAACCGGCCGGCATCCTCCATGTCTGCTTCGAACGGTCATAACCTAGGTGTTCCAAGTGGCTCTGGTCCGCCTCACCCTGTCAGTGCCGCCTCAACACCTGCCCCAGGTCTGAATGGCGCCGTCGCCCCTCGCCCAACCAGCCAGCTGAGCCCGTTTGAGGACGCTCAGGGTCGCCTGCCTGCTGGTTGGGAACGTCGGGAGGACAACTTGGGCCGAACCTACTATGTTGATCATAACACGAGAACTACGAGCTGGAATCGTCCCACGGCCAGTGGTACCGGAGAAAGCCGCAATGAAACCACCCAGGCCGAACGACAGCGACACCAGAACAGAACCCTGCCTGAAGACCGCACTGGCACCAGCTCGCCAACCATGCAGTCCAGCGGCTCACCCAGCAGTAGCAGCCCTCCCCCTCCAGCCAACGCTGCTGCTGCCGCAAGCAACACCGCTGCCATGATGCATACTGGAGCCACAAGCCCCGGAAGTGGCGAGCTGCCGCCTGGCTGGGAACAGCGATGGACGCCCGAGGGTCGCCCATACTTCGTCGACCATAATACTCGTACGACGACTTGGGTCGATCCCCGTCGCCAGCAATACATTCGCGTATACGGTGGCCAGACCAGTGCCAATGGCCAAATCCAGCAACAACCCGTGTCCCAGCTCGGCCCTCTACCCAGCGGCTGGGAGATGCGCCTTACCAACACTGCCCGCGTTTATTTCGTTGACCATAACACCAAGACTACCACCTGGGATGACCCCCGCCTTCCCTCATCGCTGGACCAGAACGTACCCCAATACAAGAGAGACTTTAGACGCAAGCTCATATACTTCCGCTCGCAGCCAGCCATGCGTAGTCTCAGTGGCCAATGCCACGTTAAAGTTAGACGATCTCACATTTTCGAGGACTCTTTCGCCGAAATTACTCGCCAGTCTCCGACTGATCTAAAGAAGCGCCTCATGATCAAATTCGATGGCGAAGAAGGCCTCGACTATGGTGGTGTCTCCCGAGAATTCTTTTTCCTACTCTCACACGAAATGTTTAATCCCTTCTACGGTCTCTTTGAATATTCTGCGCACGACAATTACACTTTACAGATCAACCCTCACTCCGGCATCAACCCCGAGCATCTCAACTATTTCAAGTTCATTGGCAGAGTCGTTGGCCTCGCCATCTTCCACCGCCGCTTCCTCGACGCTTTCTTCATTGGTGCATTATACAAGATGGTTCTGGGTAAGATGGTTGCATTGGCCGACATGGAGGGTGTCGACGCCGACTTCCACCGCTCGCTGCAGTGGATGCTCGACAATGATATCTCGGGCGGAATTTTAGAGCAAACATTCTCCACTGAAGATGAACGCTTCGGTGTTCTGACCACTGAGGATCTTATCCCTGACGGTCGCAACATCGACGTCACCAACGAAAACAAAAAGGAGTACGTAGACCTCATGGTCAAGTGGCGTATTGAGAAGCGCATTGCCGAGCAGTTCCAGGCCTTCAAGGAAGGCTTCCATGAGCTGATCCCTCAGGATTTGGTTAACGTCTTTGATGAGCGCGAGCTGGAGCTCCTCATTGGTGGTATTGCGGAGATTGACGTGGATGACTGGAAGAAACACACCGACTACCGCGGATACACTGAATCTGATGAAGTTATTCAGAATTTCTGGAAGACGGTTCGTACTTGGGACGGTGAACAGAAGTCTCGACTACTACAGTTCACGACTGGTACATCAAGAATTCCAGTGAACGGCTTCAAGGATCTTCAGGGTAGCGACGGTCCCCGCCGCTTTACAATTGAGAAGGCCGGTGAGCTTGTCAACTTGCCCAAGGCGCATACCTGGTACGTTTTTTTTTTTAATTGTTTATTTTGCTCCCAAAACGGCTGTATGTTTCGGATGGCATCAACTAACAACCGTCTAGTTTCAACCGTATCGATCTTCCACCGTATAAGGACATAGAAACCCTACAGCAGAAACTGACGATTGCCGTTGAAGAAACCATGGGCTTTGGTCAAGAATAAATACACAGTAATTCAGGGCAGGGCTGGAGTGACTTGCCTTGTATATCATGCAGATCTCAGCTGCCCTCTGTCCCGACTTTGAATTTCATCGGTGATTGTGTTACAGCGTCTCTCTTGTCCGCGCCCACGGATTCTTTGCATTTTGGTACATGGTTTTCTTCAATTATTATTTTTTTATATCTTGGTATGACACGGTCTTTGAGACCAGGAATTGCTTGGCGCCAGCGGTTATTGTTCAAATACGAAGCAGCAATGATGCTGCCAGCGGAAAAAAAAAAAAGAACTAGCGTGTGATTAGGAGAGCTAATCAATACACCGTGTGAAATGAAAAAAGACAAAAAAAAGGCAATGTGAGTGAAGGCAGGGGGGGAGGGGGGGCCGAGAATTTAGCATCAGGGTTGCAAATCTTTGAAATTGAAACGAGAAGAGGGAGGGGGAGGGGAGAGAGAGAGAAGTCTGTGGAAGATGAGTGTAATCTCTGAAATGAGCCATCTCAAGTTGGCATGGCATGGTTTGGGTCAAGCACCCTCCTCATCTTTTATTTTCAACGCTGTGCTTCCGCTAAACGATAGAATGGTTTCCATGAGAATCCAAGATTGAAGAACTGGAGGATAGCATTTGCAAAGCTCAGACTTTTGTATTTTCTTTGTTTTTTGTTTCGCCTTTTGTTTTTCTCTCTGTTGTGCCGTTGTTTTTTGTCTATCTTTTGTTCCATGATGGCATATTTACATGGGCATCTGCGGCTAGATAGTCGCATTTCGTACAAATACTCTCGTATTTATTTAGCCTTAATGAGCTTGAATTTCTCTCCCCTCAATCCCATGATATTTCCTACGTCACAATGTCGCAAGAAATGAGAAACGCGGAGGACCAAGATTTGAAAATTGTACAGTAATATTTGGCAGGGTCGTTCCGCCAGATTCTACTCGTAGTATAAAAAAAGATAAAATCTAGAAAACAATAAAAAAACAAGAACCAATCCCTGCCACTGGAAACAAAGGGAATAAAATAAGAAAAAATGGTTTCAACGTTTTCAAACTCTTGTCACCTTTCTCTCCCTCTCTTCACCGCGGTCAAAGGCTCCCCCAACTGCTAAATACACGGACTACTCCTTCTTGACCTTTTCCAGGCTTTCAATACATCAGCCTTCCACTTCCCGTCCCAAAAAAAAATAATCGTTTTTGTGTTGCCGTTCTTTGCCATTGTCGTTGCTATAGTACACAGCAAATAACTTTTTTATTTGCTGTTTACCTGCGGTACCACATGCGGGTAATCTTTGTGTTGCGCATCTTGCGCTGGAGCTGGAAGATGCCGTACATGAGGGCCTCGCTGGTGGGCGGGCATCCTGGGACGTAAATGTCGACGGGGACGATGCGGTCGCAGCCGCGGACGACGGAGTAGCTGTAGTGGTAGTAGCCGCCACCGTTGGCGCAGCTGCCCATGGAGATGACCCAGCGGGGGTCGGGCATCTGATCGTAGACCTGGCGGAGGGCCGGGGCCATCTTGTTGGTGAGGGTGCCGGCGACAATCATGACGTCGGACTGGCGGGGGGAGGCACGGAAAATGATTCCGAGACGATCCTGATCGTACCGCGGGGTGGAGAGGTGCATCATTTCGACGGCGCAGCAGGCGAGACCAAAGGTCATGGGCCAGAGTGAGGACTGACGGGCCCAGTTGGCGATGACATCGAGGGAGGTGCTATTGATGAGGGAAGAAAGTTTTTGTCAGTTGGCTTTAACTTGATTATGCTTTACTCGTTGCGTTTTATACTGGCAATCGGGGGGCATTCAATTGGTAAATGGGTTGGATCGTTTTTTGGCTGCTTTTGTGCTCTGGCTTCGGGAGGAGGGTTGAGTTTCGATTGTGACATACAGAGCGTATTGGATGACACCCTTGGTGCCCTCTTGGCTTGCGAGAGGAACCTCCTTGCGGGCTCTGGCGAGGCCAGTGGCACCGCTATGAGGCGTCAGAGAAGTAGCGTCTCGTTTCGAGCTCGTGGATAGCGCGGCGGCGGCACGGAAAGGAACCATGGCGGTCATGGGCTTGGCTAGAACGAGCAATTGAGTTAGCTTCCCAATTCAGGTGCATGTAATCGCTCTCAACCCGCTTGTGTGAGAACGCACCTCGAAGGGCCATGGCGGCGGCCGAGCGTGTTGTGGCGAACATGGCTGGTGAGAGAAAATGAAAAGGACGCTGGGGAGGACGAGCGGCGAGATGGGGACCCGCGGTGGGTTGCCGGTGAGCAAGGCGGACAGGTCCTCTGGATAAATGAATGCCCGTTTGAGCGTCTTCCGAGCAATTGAATGCCGAGAGACGATCGGAGAAGGGTGGAGGGGAGATTTGGAGTTGTTGACGGGCTGTGACTTGGTGAGAGCAGCAGTTCCCCAGTTGTGCGGACTGAGGCCAAAAGCTGTTTGGGTCTTGTCTCTTTCGGGGATTGTAATGCGGCCCACCCAGTGGTTTGGTATTGGAAGCGCTGTGATTGGTTGGGAAAGGAGGTAGCGGCGAGGTTTAGCCGGATTATGTAAGCGAATGTGGTAGACTACCCTACACCTGGGTATGGGAAAATTGTAGCGTTGTTATCTTTGTCTATGTGAGTATGGCCAAGTAAAATTGAGTATCATGGTGGTGATTCTCCTACTCTGACTATTTATCAATGTTTACAGGTACTATTATTTAGGGCTTTGCTGTGGATGTTTCTCCCTGAGCTCGGGCTATTTGTATTTGCACTACATGGGGTACGTAAGTTGATCTCGCAGCGGAGCACTCTGTCCCTACAGCATTCTCCCCAAGATGCTCTTCCCAGAAAGAAAAAATAAAGAAAAAATAAAGAAATACACATATACATTTACATATACATTTTTTATGAATGCGAACACGAGTATAAACATAAATTTGTGTGTTCCGAATGGTAATCGTTCATCATGGCCTTATCTCAATGGTGCTACCAAGGCGATACTGCACTCGTACCAATAGTTCGCACTCGTTAAAATTCCTTTCAAGCGGCCAATCGCCCCGGCATATGGCGGAGTAATAAATGGACCCAGATAGACCGTAATTCGTCCGTTGTGGTATAAAACAACGCCGTAGTTCGTATACTTTAATAATTAGTTTAGCTAGTGCGAGCCCCCTATAACAACCCACTACTCTACTCCGTAGAGATTCCCTCCCGTGCCTCCTTCTGGCCGCGCGTAGCCTCTTCCAAATTACTGTATATCTATTTCCGTGAACCCTTGGCGTACAACAACGCGCGCTTTATTCCTCTTATTCGATTCCTCTTATTCGATTCCTTCCGCCGTGACGTTTCATTCTTCCTCGCAGAGTGTACAAACACAGAGCAACCAACACGGTGATCGATGTCCAATGCCGGCTCCCTCATGAACTAAACTTGCGACCATCCCTCGATTGCGCCGTCAACCCTCTCGCGTTCTCTACTCGGCTCCTCCTTGCTCACGATGCTTCAGTCTATAATACCCCGGGCCTTGCCATCCCGCACGGTGGTGCGCTACCTTGCCATCACCTTCATCCTAGCATTTTGCTACGCCAATTACATGCTTTGGCATGACTCCAAAACCTGGGATAGGGCCAAGTCTCGTTTGCCAATTGCCTTTGGCTCAACACATCCCATCAAGAAGCTCATTGTCGATGCCCAAGCAGAGCACAAGCATGTCCTCGAGACAAAGCGCACCTACGACCTCAAGACGACCGCCGCACGCTACCGAACAGTGCGCGGCAGACACCCCCCGCCAGGCTTTGACAAATGGGTCGAGGCCGCCCTCGCTAGCGATACCATTCTCGTCGAGGAATACTTTGACAGAATATACAAAGACATCGCGCCCTACTGGGGACTCGATGCCACCACGCTGGCTCAACGAGCCGCCGCGAGCGAGTTTGTCGTCAAGGTGCGCAATGGAAACGTATCCATGCAGGGCCTTGACGAGGACCGCGTACCATGGATGCAGTACTGGGCCAAGGCCGTGGGCGAGTTTGCCGAGCACATGCCCGATATCGACATGCCCGTCAATATGATGGACGAGCCACGCCTTATCGTGCCATATGACCAGATTAATGCTCTTGTCCAAAAAGAAATCGAAAGTCGCAAAATCCTACCAGTCGACGCCGTCACCACACAATTTACCGGCCTCAAGAAGATTGACGAATCCAACCCGCAGCTGTACCTGCCCTCTTTCCACGGCGCCGATAATTACTACTGGGATTTGGCCGTCAAGGGTTGCCCCCCTGGTACCGCTGCCTATGGTGTCCCCGCAGTCAAAGATTACACTCCTGCCGCCGAGGTGCCCAGCTATTGGACTCCTACCTACTCATACAAGGGCTTTGTTAAAAACTGGACGGCTGCCATTGACCCGTGTGAGCAGCCCCATCTTCGTCAGCTGCATGGATCCTTTGTCGAGCCCATCAGCGTTTCATCCGCCGAAGAGCTTATCCCTCTCTTCGGCGGCTGCAAGTTGCCCATGAACAATGAGATTGTGATCCCCGGCGCCATGTACCTTACCGACGAGAAGCGATACTCTGGCGGCGAGACCCACGGGCCCAGCTGGAACAAGAAGCGCAACGGTCTCGTCTGGCGCGGTGTTGATTCGGGCGGCCGCGCCCATGACAATAACTGGTACCACCTGCAGCGGCACCGCCTCGTCGACATGCTCAATGGCACTACAGTCTCCCGCATCGAGAAAACGGGCGAGCGCGCCCTCTCCTTTGACCTTCCGCCCATTGACATGTACCCGAGCCAGTACCGCAACCAAGGGCAGCTCGGCGCCTGGATCCAAAAGTTTGCCAACGTCGGCTTTACTTCCATCTGCAGCGGCGGCTGCGACTTTCTGCAGCCCTTTATGCGAAAGGCCTCGTCCGTGCCCATGAAGGATCAGTACGAGTACAAGTTCCTCCCCGACGTCGACGGAAACTCCTTTAGCGCCCGCTTCCGCGGCTTCCTGCTGTCCACGAGCCTGCCCCTCAAGGCGAGCATCTACACTGAGTGGCACGACGACCGCCTGACGCCCTGGGTGCATTTTGTCCCGCTTGACAACACCTGGCAAGACCTCTACCCCGTACTCGAGTACTTTGCCGACGACAACGGGCCGGGCGACTCGGCGGCGCGGTACATTTCGGAGGAGGGCCAGAAGTGGGCGCAAAAGGTCCTGCGCAAGAAAGACATGGGCCTGTACATGTGGCGCTTGCTGCTGGAATGGGCGCGCGTGTGCGACGAGAAGCGCAATACGCTTGGCTATGTTGATGACATCAAGACATCTGGAGCTGGAACCTGAAGAAGTTGAAGCAGAACCAAAAAGTAGCTTCCAAGACCAACCACGAAAGATTGGAAACACACGACGACGAAATCTACTACCACAAAACATATTTGTGAAAATTTAATGCGGAGCAGGAAGGATACATTCTAGCAAATTGGGTTTTGTTTTTGAAAAGATTTTTTTTGGGTTTCCAGGGTATAGAAATACTTGCCCTGACGCTGCAGGCTGTTGGCCTCCTTGTACTTTTGTCCCTTTGTTTTAACTTGTCTTTTGCATATTTTTGGGAAGAAGTGTAACTCCAATGTTGGACAGGTTGCCTATTCCTGTTCACGCTGGGAAAATGTCTGGGAACAGGATAGAATTGGGTTTTGTATCAGTTTTGGCTCTGGTTTGTTTTGATATAGTGGCATATCTTTCCGTCTCCAACATCACCTCGAATGATGTTTGTAATTTTTCTGCATCTGACTGACTGGATATACATTGCGTTTATTTTATTTTATTTTCTTTACACATTGTCTAACAAATCTATTTTCTTCTTATCAGGGCATTCCTTTTTAATACAATGCTTTATTATTTGATGCGTTTTTCTGCTTCTATGTAAAATGCTCATGTTTCCCATGCCAAAAAATGTTGTTCTTCATTTCTTCAGATTGAAATCATTTGGACTATAAACCATTGTATATAGTATTCATCATCAATTTTTTTTGGGAGAATTTTTTTCTCACGCTGGGACTAGCAAATTTCTTCAAAGTTGCAGATCCGAGAGAAGTGGTCGACTTGGTCCCCCTTTGAGATGCGCTGCCGAGCCTTTGTACAAGCTCTGCCAGATATACGCCTCACTCAGGAGCAGCTCAATGTCCTTTTCCGTCCAGTTTTTGGTCGGAAGGCTTTGCAGGAACATCATGATTTCCTGAAAGTCCATCTTGACGAGCTTGTCAGACCACTTGACTAAGAGTGCAGCGCATACGTATAAGTGAAACTCGGAAAAGCCCTGTTCCTCGGCCTATGCGGGTGAAGAGAAAAGGTTAGTTTCGAGATATCAACTGGAAGTGACTCGGAAGACGACCAGGGATAGGGCTTAAAAACATACTAGATATGTGTCCCACATTCGAATTGTGTTCTTGACACTGATTTCTCGCATCAAAAGACAGTTCATCCATCGGAAACTGAACTGGATAAACTCTACACCCTCCTTCTCCAGGTGTTTGGAGAGGTTCGAGTCGATTCTGGCCGTGAGATCGCGTAAAGCAGCCACCTGGCGCTGAATGCCCGGTTGCGCGACAATGTAGTTATCCTGGATGCCATCCAAGAGCTTCGCGAGGCACCAGTACGAGTCCGCCTCGACGGCGTCCAGCACTGGCTTCGGAAGCTGTCCGGGGTCCATACCCGTGTTCACGTCTGGATCGGCAATATAGAGACCCAGGAACGTCTGCCAGAACGGCGTCACCAGGTCGTTAATGCCCTGGACGTAACCACTAGCCGGGTGTCGCACGGCCCAAACGTACAGTATCCGCTCCAATGAGCGCTGTGTCGCCTCATAGCTGTATAGCTCAATGTGTGGGTTGGTGCGCGGGACGTCGATGCTAATCTGGTGCCAGATGGCCTCATCCAGGCCGCGAGACTTGCCAGAGGTGGTGCTTGTCCCGACCCGCTCAAACGCCTGCTTCACACCGTCCAGATATTCTTTTCGTTTCCTCTCCAGCGTTGCCACGCGACGCTCACTGTTTGTCGGTAAGTAGCTTAGAAGGAGCTGCCAAGTCATGGCGCGTACTTCTTCGGGGATACCTGACCAGGCCGCTTCACGCAGCTCGGGTAGGGATAATGAGGATGCCTGGAGCAACCGCTTAAACTTGTTTATTCGGGTGACGCGTGAGTTGATGCTATCAATCTCCTTGGGTGTCGCATTGCTGGGAACTGAGGGGTAGTTTATTAAATGTAGGGCATTGGCAGGATCTAATGTGAGGAGTTAGCGTCCCATCTTGCAAGTTGGCAATTTTCCAATTTACCTTTGAGAATGTCTTTATATTGGGGTCTGAGAATCTTCCCCTCGCTCTTGCGCGGCATAGGGTATGATGATATAGGCCTTTCAACAGCAATGTCCGCACTGTCAGATGCATGCCGTCCATAGCTGCCAAAGGAGTTGCTAAAGGAAGTAGGCGGTGGAGGAGCTGTACCGCCCTGTTGCTGAGCTGCCATCTTTCGACTTCGCCTCTTCATATTAGAGAGACTAGGCAATCCAAAGTCATCGCCATCGTCATCATCATATCCCATCTCGTCTTCTTCGGTATTCCAGTCATCATTCGTATTGGAAAGGAAGTTCATATAGCTCTTAAAGGGCGGTGATTTGGGACCAGAGCTCCTCTGTAACGGCGACGGCTCAACGGGACGTGTTCGTAGCGAGGAATTCGAGGGTGGCGTTTTGGGCCGTGAGGAAGAGCCAGAGATGTTTCTTTGTCGGTTGTCAGCAACGGGCGGCATGGAAGACGACTGTCCAGCAGTACGCAACGTACAGAGCATCAAGTTTGAGCATGTCGGTATGCGAATATCCAGCTCCAATGACAGTATTGGGTTCGCGACCAGCCGGGGCTGTGACACTTCTTCTAGAAGCATTTCGTTCAACCTGGGGCCGCCAGAATGGTGATGCTGAGCTGTCATCTAGTTAGCGAGACGGGTCATGGCGAGCGGGGCGGCAGAGGCGTACTCTGATCGATCTGTCCATGTATCAATCCCTGTGTCAGTAGATACAATTGCACCCAATTTGATTCAGAGTGACCGGCGCAATTAGAGACTCGACAACGTACCAACTTGGACCATCTCCTGCGGCAGCGGGGTTGTCAGCGACAGTCGGTGTTGGGCATCTGAGCGCGGGGAGGCTCAAACGACGGCGACTTACTGAATTTGCGGGCTTCTTGCCGCTTCCCGAAGATGACCACATGTTTCACGAATGCAGGTCTAGATAATTCGGCTTGCGCGTCATCATGCGAAGCTGTCGGCGGCTCGAAGGATGGGCCAGACGGTCTGCGGTGTGAGGTATGAGGTATGAGGTTCGACGCACTGTGGCCGATATACTGGCGAGTCCTAGTGGAACAGAACCCCAGTACACCAGCTTGACCAGGTACACCGTACAGTGAACGTCACAGTGGCGCGCTAGCTGTCCCGCCACCTACAGGGCGCTGAGAGTCCACTGTCGCAGCGCAGTACCTCGACCACGCTCGCCAGCTGGCAGGCAGGCTGTACCAAGGCTTAGTCATCTCGATCCACCCTCAAGTGCCGCCGTGTCAGTGACTACTTTCGCTCTCAAAGACACGCCCCCCATTTTTCACTCTTCTCTGCTTCCAGCATTGGCAAGAAATAACCATCGAGCTTTGAGTGTTGTTTTTAGCTGCATCATTTACTTTAGTCAATACAGCTTCATCTGCATTCACCTTTTAGTTTGGTGCTAGAGAAGGCGCAATTCGACAGGGCTCCGATATCGTATCTTGACAATAACTATGGCTGATCAGGAGAACTTTGAGGAGGATCTCTTTGCGGACCTGTATGTCGGCTTACTAGTATAAAACTGCCATGAAGGTGGTTCTTGCTTCATGAAGCTAACGCAATTCCAGCTACGAAGACGCTGACGCTTCCAAGGGCGGCGCTGCCCCTCAAGCCGCAAAGCCAGCTGAGGCTCCTGCACCTAGTGTGCCCGCAGTTCAGCCTGCCGCAAACGAACCATCGCATAATCATACCAACAATGCCATGGACGAAGGCAACGATGACGATGACGATGACGACGATGTCGATTTTAACTTGGGCGGTGGTGCGCCTCCCTCGAACAGCTACGCACCTCAGCAGCAGGAACAAGAGGAGGAGATGGAGCTCGCAGCACCCACGATGGGCACGGTGCACAAAGCAAGTGCCAAAGATGATGGGTAAGTCTTGTGGTTGACTGTATAACCCCCTGAGCCCTCAAAATTTGTGATTTCTGTGAAGTCCTAAGCCAAGTATATGCATATCCCTGCAAGGGTGGTCAGCGTCAAAATATGGTGGCCGGTACTGGCCCCCCTCTATTCATCAATTTAGGGTATCACTGAAGAGATTATGGCCAGTGAACCGGATTGTGGTGTGCTCCAAGGCGTTTGACCTATTGAGCTTATATGAGAAGTGGCAATTCCGGCTGCTGCAGATGCAGATGCGCCTACAAAAAAAGGGATCCATAACTATCTTGTTTCGAAGCAAGGCTCTGGCCTTACGGAAGATTCAAAATCCAGTCATCATGGTTATAGGCAGCTTAGGACACCCATGTCTACATAGCTCTCAGACGCAGATACCTGATAAGAGTTCAAGAGAATAGCCTGCAGCTCTCAAAGAACTGTACCCAGACTACGGCGAGTAGCGCTCCGGGTCAATCTGAGTCTAGAAAAAGACAGACAGCCAGACAGCCATACAGCCAGACAATCAGACAGTCAGACAGTCAGACAGACAAGCGATAGCAAGAGACCAAAAAAAAAACAGCTCAAGAATCAGACAAGACAAAAGATGCATTTCGACAATATCTGCTCTGGGCGCTCTCTGCTGCAATTTGAAGGTCGTATCCTGGGTTATTCTGGCTCCTATGTCGTCCTGATCCGCCAGTGTCCAGTCGTTAAAAGTTCGGCGTCTGCAGACGCTCAGGACCCTGCCGCACTGGAGGCGTATGAAAGGTCTCGATGACAGACACTACACCCCATCACATGCAAAATGGGAATGCTTGCAGCCAGCGACGTTATTTCTACATTGTTGTCTACCCCAGTTGCTGCCATGGCCATGTTGCCTCATGCACCTCAGCCACCATACTCGCCAATACCCACACTGTTATGCAGGCTACATTCATACAGAACTCTTGATTCATATGCGCTTGGCAGGACTTCCAGAACCATGCATTACTTCAAATTACCACCATATGCTTTTTAATTGCTATAAGCCGTCAGGCGGTGCTAACAGATGTAATTTAGTAAAATGTTCATCGGTGGGTTGAACTGGGAAACCACAGACCGTAAGTCGTTTAGCCGGACAACGGGACGAGTCAATTCTGACCTAATTAGAATCTCTGAGAGACTACTTTTCGCAATTTGGCGAAGTTGTGGAATGTACCGTCATGCGAGACAGCAACACAGGACGATCAAGAGGTTTCGGATTTTTGACCTTTAAGGATGCCAAGACCGTCAACATTGTTATGGTCAAAGAGCACTACCTCGACGGCAAAATTGTAGGCTTCCAAGGACATTGTACCACGCATGAAAAAAGAGTCTAACAGTGTATGCAGATCGACCCTAAGCGAGCAATCCCGCGTGATGAGCAAGAAAAGACGAGTAAAATCTTTGTCGGAGGTGTCAGCCAGGATACTACAGACCAAGAGTTCAGGGACTTTTTCGCCAAGTTCGGCCGCGTCATTGACGCTACGCTCATGATGGACAAGGATACCGGACGGCCAAGAGGCTTTGGGTTTGTCACATTTGAGAGTGAGGCTGGAGTAGATGCCTGCATCAACATCCCGCTTGAAATCCACGGCAAACCTATTGAGGTTAAGCGTGCGCAGCCCCGTGGCAACCTGCGCGAAGAGGAGGATGCCGCGAAGCGCAACAAGTTCAAGAAGCCAGATGATCAGTCCCAAGGGGGCTCGCAGATGGGAAATAGCGGCATGACCCCTCAAGTCATGGCCCAATATTTCCAGCGCATGCAGCAGTACTTTAACATGATGCAGTCGCAAATGGCCATGAACCGCGGCATGAACATGAACCCCGCCATGTGGCAGAACATGATGCAAATGCAGCAGATGCAGCAGATGATGGGCCGGGGTGGTGGTGGACAAGGTGGCCCCAACATGGCCGGCAATATGAACCCACAAATGATGCAGCAGATGCAACAGATGCAGCAGCAGATGCAACAACAGCAAATGCAGCAGCAGCAGATGTTACAGCAGCAGCAGCAGCAGCAGCAGCAGCAAGGGGCCGGAGGTGCCAGCCCAAACAGCCAGGGCAATGGTAGCGGTAGCGGCCAAGGCGGCTACGACAACAACAACTATGACCAATACCAGCAGCAAGTTCCTCAGGGACCTGGTGGTGGCCGTCGCGGAGGCCGCGGAGGCTTTGGCGGTGGTCAAGGAGGGTACGGCAACATGGGTGGTGGCCAGGGCGGCAATGCCACATCATGGGAGGGAATGTATGACGACCCGCAGCCGGGCTATGGCCGAGGTGGCGATGCTCCTCCTGCTAACGCGCCTACTGGACCCAAGAACCCCGGGCGCGGCGGAGGCAACTATCGTGGTGGCGGCCGTGGTAGCAGCAGAGGTTTCCATCCATACGCAAGGTAAAGTGGCTCGAGCTGTTGTGTAGTTAATCCTCTTTTCTTTTTCTCTTTTCTTTGTTTTGTCGTTTGGGAATTGGCGGTTGGCTTTTTCTTTTTGCTTCCTCTTTTCCTACTAGTACTACTCTTCAAGAGACAATTTCGGACAACTTCAGCTTTTGGGTGGTAAATCTTTGTCAGATTTTGCGCAAGGGAGCGAGCAAAAATGGACAGGAAACGGGTTCCTTTATTTTTTGGGTGGATATATATGCAAACGGATAGCGCCCGTTTTACTGTACTTTTATAAAATATCAGCAATAGAAATTGATGTCTTGGTGAATAATTTGCCTTTTATTGTTTGCTATGTATAGAATAAGATGAAGGGAATGTGAATGTGTGCATCAATTGGAGATTGCAGAAGCCAAAGCGTATGCTGCAACAGCACGGCAGAGAAACTCAGCAACAGACAGTAATTCCTCGCTGCCGAAGAGGAAACGATCGGCGAGAAACACTCGTAGTACCGCATATTGGTAGCTTCGCATGAGGTTGTCGCTGCTATGATGTAGAATGTATATATCCATGGCCGATATGCGCCTGTCTATTGACTTTCGCCGCGGTGCGTCGTGGTCCCTCCCTGCTCCAGTCTCTGCAGCGGATGTGAGAGGTCGATGAATGGGTTCCGGCATGCGGCGAAGAGTCCGTATCATCCTCCAATAGATTGCTGCGATGGGACCGCTGGATGCGCAAAGCGGCGGCGGCGGCGGTGGTGGTGCTGCCGTCTTTTGCTGTTTTGGAGGGAAGATGTATGGGAGCATGTCCGGTTTATCAAGGGCGATTGTGCCGCTCTTGGCGGCTTCGTCGAGGATACCGTCCAGGTCGTCCGCGTACTGCACGAAGCGAGAGTAAAACACGGGTGTCAAGACACGCAGCTCAAAATCTGCATCCAGATTCCCATCCTCATCTTCATCATTGTGGATCTTTGCGGCGGCAGCAGCAGCAGCAGCAGCAGCAGCAGCACTGGACATGAAGATTTCTTGTGTAGCCGACGTGCCGAGACCGCTGGCAACATACCGAACGCGCAGCGCCTTTGTGCATTGCTCCACACGGTGACGCAGATAGTCTCGAAAGGCACTCTCGAGATGCTGCTCCGTGGCGGTGGCGTTGCGACCAAGGCTCTGCTTGAGTGGCTCGGGACGGTACCACACGTGAAGGTTGCGTTTGTAAAATAGTACTGCGGCTTCCTTGACAATGCGTGGAAACGTGGCAAAGCCAATCCAAAAGTACTGGCTGACAAAGAGCAGTTTTTGGGCTGGGCTCATGCTGGCTACTTGAATGGCTGTGGTCTGGTTGACGAGTCGAGCGACCAGCTTGGGGTGCCCCTTGGACGACCGCAGGTTGATTGTGACGTCCAAGCCACGAAAGCCTTGCATGCCGGGTCCCAGGGGATCTTTGGCGAGTACAGAGTAGGATCCCTTGCGGGAGTTGAATGGGGATACGTGAAAGTCTTTTTCAAACGATGCAGAGATTCTGGGCACTTTGCTGGTGGTGTTGCTACCCTTGCGGTTGATGGTGGTGGTGGTGGTGGTGGTGGTGGTGGACGAGTCCGCATGCTGCTTTTCCTGCATGGACTCTTCCTGTTCAAAATCGCGAAATACAAGGTACGGTCTTCGTTCATCAAACGTGTTGTTAACCTCGAGAATCATGGCGGACAGAACCTTGGTGGGCGAGTAGAGATACCAAAAGGAGACGGGATTGAAGTTGTACCCGAGAAACTGGGGCGCCGTGACGAGAAAGGCGTACGGGCAGTTGTCTGGATTGGTTTTCTGGCTCAAAAGAAAGTGATTGAGCTTTGCGCGCAGGCCGCCCGGGTCGATGCCGCGGGCAAGATGGTTGGCGGCATCCACCTTGTATACCGGCGACGACGACACAACGAGTGATAACCACTGCCACCACCACCTGCTTCTCGTCAGAGGTGTTGGTTGCGGCGGGTCGACGGATAGGACTCCATTGATTTCGCTTCTCAACCCGACGGGAATGCCGACTGTGAGATAGGAATAGGCAAAGGAGTGCTTCTTGGGGAAGAAGCGTGAGTGAGTGGTGCGGCTGGGTATGAAGACGGTGCCGGCAGACTCTACCCATGGGTGTGCTGAGAGGCTGTTGCTGCTGCGTAAAAAGACATTGGAGGTTGTAAAAATGATGAATCGTAAGAAGATGACAGAGCACGCTGCAACGAGGGCCGAATTGAACATGATGACCAGTCTCCCGCTGGCAAAGACATGGTGCCGTGTCTCGGGCGGCACCACAAGAGCAGCGGCGATGGCAATGAAGGCGACATCACGGCGGTGGCCAAAGAGCGCATAGTACAGAGTGAAGCACAATGACGAAATTATGGCAACCAGCCAATTCTCGCGGAAACGGTCGGTGTGGTCGGCGAGCCGCAGCACAATTTGTGTCAGCAGCGAGTCGTCGATGCTGTCCATACCGCCAGTCCCAGACAGCGGCGGAGGGAAGCGTAGAAATTCGGTAATAATAAGCCCAGAAACAACGAGAGGAGCGGCCCGCGACTATCGGCGTTTACACGAGTCGATCCGTTCTCGACTGCGGCAGTGTATTGGCCGGTATTAGCAAATCTGCACCATGGCATGATTTGTCAATGAGAAAAATCGGGAAGGAAAAGTAGGAGCATAAAATGGAGGCGGTCCATTGCTGCAGGCATGGTCAGGTCTAGTCATGGTATGGTAGTATGGTAGTTTGGGAGCAAGGTAGCCATCAAGATGGGCACAGTAATGCGAAATCAATCGGATCGGAGGTAATCCGTTGAGAGTGTATTCAACCGGCCATCGGCACCGTCTGCATAACGCCGGTGCCTGTATGCTTGTGGCACAGTGGCACAGTACCTGGACAAAAGGCATATGCCGTCAAACAGCCCACTCATCAACCACTGTAGTCCGTACCAGCTTACCAGCGTCAAATGGCAATTGAACTGTCTGGTGGGTGGTCTGTCCACAATTTGTATCTTGTGGTGTGTCTAGCACATTCCACGCCTGAATGACTGTACGGCTGGGCTGGCCTGTAGGCTGGAGCCCTGCGGAAAGAAGCTGACTGACTACCTTAGCGTGTGGCGTTGCTGCAAAGCCCCCGCCAGTCGATGCGCTGAAGGTACCTCTGTACCTCAGTGCTGACTCTGTACATTTCTTTTACCGCCCCTCGCCGCCGCCGGTTGACTCAATGAAAAAGAGGCCACTTGTGGTGGGCTTTGGGCCTTCTATCTTCTTCCCCACCGATCCAATCCTCTTGTCGTCGACCCGTAAACCCTTTGGATTAGTTATATATATATTACCAGGCTAGCTAGCACTCAATCCAGTTTTCTGCCTCCTTCTTCATACCCATCTCGAATCCCGGAACCATCCCATTTTACGACCGCTCACGAACAACCGTCTACCATTTCCCCCACCAAAAATACACACTCAACCCCGCCAAAACCAAGCAAAGAATTCAAAATGTCGTCTGGATGGGACACTGCTGACGTCAGGATCGGTAAAAATGTTAGCGGACCCGGTGGCAGTGCTCGTGAGACTGTAGTCCGCGGCAAGTCTGCCCTCAACGCCGCTGCGCGATCCGGTGCCGCCATTTCCACTGAGAAGAAATATTCCTCTGCCAACTCTGTACGTTTACTTACTCGCTCCCGCTCCCTGTCCCTCTCGCGCTTCCTCGTTTCCCCCGAGGCAATTTAATGCTCAACCCCGCCATTCATCATACCTCACGCGACGCACAAAAGTCAGCCCTTGGTAACGCCGACGACTGGTCATGGTGCAACGGAAAAGTGTGGCAACGAGAGCCTCTAGAAAGCAAGCTAACCTTTTCTTCTCAACAGGGCGGTTCCGGCGAAGGTCAGCGTCTCACAAAGGTCGACCGATCCGATGACATTGTCAAGCCAAACACCATTGGCAAGGTCGTAGGCGACGTCATCTCCCAGGCACGTCAAAAGATGGAGCCCAAGATGACCCAAAAAGATCTCGCCACAAAGTGCAACACCACTCAGACCATTGTCGCCGACTTTGAGCGCGGTACCGCTGCCCCCGACCAAAAGGTTCTTGCCAACATGGAGCGCATCCTCAATGTCAAGCTGCGTGGCAGCGACATTGGCGCTCCCAAATTCGCAAAGAAGAAGTAAACAAGATGGGACAATCAAGGAAGGAGAAAGAGGAGAGGAACCCGATTTTTTTTTTTTTTCTTATGCGCAGTATTAGCGAGTGAAATGAATTACACACACAAAACACACACAGACACAAATCAGGACACCCAATACATTGGGCAACATTCTCTTTTATCTGATGGACCGATTTTCGGAGCCACGACAGAGAGTGCTTTTTGGGAGTTTAAAATCAATCAGGTTCGAATAGACAATGGGATTTTAGATTTACTTTTTTCTGGCATAGTTAGCAAGAATGCAACAAAAGGCGGAAAATGATGACGGACTCGTTTATACCTCCCATCTGCCCTTGGTTCCTCATTCGGCATACAGTGCTTCTCACATTGTGCTCATTTTTTGATTCTCAGTGACTATCTAGATTTGCCCTTCCGGCCGCTCTCTCCCCCCCCTCTCTCTCTAAGTTCAATCTCAAACAAATCCAGGTCCAAATCCGGGTCCATCTCCAACGATTCAATGGAAGCCATCAATACAGTCCCAATCGATCCCACCACTTCCTCCCCAGGCAGCTCACCCAACAGCATCCTCGAGCGAAAGCGTGAACTCCGAGGTATTCCAGGCAGCTTCTCCTACAACCTCGGCCGCCGCAACAACCCAACCACCACTCCTCCTCCCATCGACACGGCCCGCGCCGCCGATCCAGGCCGCAGCGTCAAGTCCATTGTCGCCTGGATCGAATCGTCCACCGCCAACGAGGCACTATCCGCATCGCCTTCTCGGCGCTCGGCCAAAAGCAGCAGCAGCTGTGACTTTATGGGCGGTGTCAAATCGAGCGGCGGCGGCGGCGTCTCTCCGTCGTCCCCCTCGTACAAGACTCATTGGAGCTGTGTGGACGAGTCATCGTCCTCACCTTTGTCAGGACAGCAACAGCAGTACAAATGTATCAGCGCAGACGTCGACGTCGACCCGAGCTGCCCGACGTTTCTCAGCTACCAGCGGTATTACACCCAGCCGTCCCTGGCGAGATGTCTCGACGGACGGCGACCAGGTACCACGGCAAAGGTGGCTTTGGAGCATTCGGCCGATGTGTCCGTGGACAGGATTGGCTTGCTGCCGAGATCGAAGGGAATGAAGAATGAAGCTGGGGACTCTAATACTGGCGAGCAAACGGGCAGTTTTGAAAGGAAGAGGTCATCCGCCGAGGTGAGAGCGCTGTAGAACAGCATTCGCCAGCAGCTATGGATCCCTGACGAGGAGTTGGAAAGCAACGAGGAGGAAACATCTTCAACCAATGCAGAACAGAGCTTTGCAGTTTTGATTTAGATACCCAGTCCAAAAAAATACATGTTTCTTTGTTTCTTTTTAAAAACGTTCTTTTTTTGTGTATTATGAACAGCTAAATAGAGTTGGTTGCTGTGTCCAGCTTCTGATAATGAGCACCCTTTCTCTACCAGATTACGCCGTAATGTGTCATGATGTTCGTCCTTTTTACTTTGCTCGGGTTTTTCGGAACAAAAGTAGTTTTCTATTTTCTTATTTTTGTTTTATTTATTCATGCCTTGACCTTGGCAGAGTATTTGGACGCAGCTGCGTCAAATGCAGCGCTCTTCTCCTCCAGGTCAATGAGGAATTGATGCTTTGGGTTAACCTTTTGCAGATTTCTATACAAAGTTAGTATGGCTGTAACATCCAGTGTTGTTCTTTTTTATATCAAACGTACGATGCCAATTCTGTAGAGTCGGCGCCAGAAACGACCTTGAGCACCAAAAGGTTGGCAATGGCATCGGCCGACTCGGGCGCCTTTTGAATGGCTTCCTCAAGAGCAGCCTCGGCCTCTTCTGTGCGTCCCAGGTGCAACTCGCACACAGCCTGCGACACGAGACTGGTAATAGACGAGGTGGCGGATGCTTGGGCAAGCTCCTCGAACACGTAGAAAGCCTGCTGGTACTTCTCACCGCCCTATGTTTCTTGGTTAGCGCCTCGAGATTTCTTGCTTGCTGTTGATTGTGTTTCTCGTACCACACGTAGACCAACCCACGACTCGGCGAGGTTGACGAGCAGACTATCCTGAGCCCATCTTCTAGCGGCTGTGACTTCCTTGACGGCAAGGTCGGTTCGGTTCTGCTGTAGGTGGATCTGGGCAATAAGAGCAACAGCGTCGACTGCATCATGCCTCTCGTTAGTACGTCTATATCAAAAAGCATTTCGCACAAATAAATGCAGCAACAAGACTCACGGCTTCCTTGGTGTTGCGACAGCAGGGCCAGGGCCTCCTCTGGCTTGCCAGCAGCCTGGAGCACGATGCCCCCTATAATCAAAACACCGACCTTGTCAGCGTGCGCGGCGGCGAGCTTCTCGACCGTGGCGACGGCGGAATCCGTCTTGCCAAGGGACTGCTCGGCCAGAGCGCCGGCGGCCTGGAGCTCGGGCTCCTTGGCGCCCTTGACGTCGGCGAGCACTTCTTGCGCCTGGCCGATTGCTATGCGGGAGCGCAGGACCAGGAGGCGGGCGGGCAGCTCATTTTCGGGGGAAAAGGACGAGGTGTCAAAGTCAATGACCTCCTGGTACTGGCCCTGGTGGAAGTGGTTGTGGATATTGATCAATTCGCCCTCGGCGGAGTAAGGGTCCATGATTGCGGGCGTCGGGGGTGGAGGAGGAGGCGTGTTGAAGCTGTATGAATGAAGGTCGGTCGACGTATCTCGACATACGTGGGGTCCCGCCCAGTTGAGGACAGCAGGCAGGTAAGTCGCTGAAGCCGGCTTGTCAGTGGCTCCACGTGATTGTAAGTGCTACCCGGAACAACATTTGGGATGATTCAAATCCATGACATGAGCTGAGGATTTCGAACTGCACGTGTTGAATATAATCTCTGCTAAATTTAAATTCTAATCTTGGAAATCTTTTGCGAGAAAAGTTGCAGTGGCTGTTCCAGTCGTCGGGTGATGGGTTCCTGATTGACCTGGCGCTAACACTCATACTATTGGTGGCTACTCACTTCCTCACTCGATTCCTTAAACCAACTCTATACAGCGTATTACCGAGCTTCAATACCGACAAGTTTACCAAATTGGTGACTGAAGTTGATCTCATCCGAACGGCTTCTATGTATTTTATACTCATTTCCTCTTTTGCCCAAACCATGTAGTCTGGACTCAACAGCATCCATCACTGGCATTTTACAGTGGGAGTCAAAAGAGTACCGGAAACTGAAATGTAAATTTTCAAAAAAAAAAAAAGAAAGAAAACAATACCAGAACAGGAGACGTCTTCCTGAATTTCTCATATGCATGGTCATCTACTTCCTACAATCACTTACAAGACTGCGCAGCTACCATCTACATTTGGATGCTCTCCAGCCACAGGTAAAGTCACGTGAAATGGAGGGGCAGCAAACTTTGGCGAGACTAGTGTGGCGCACCTTTACCTGCCACGAGCCACACGCCCAATGAGGCATGGCGTCGACCCTAGTTTCCCACAAACCGAGAAATCACCAAAACCTCCAAATTTCGCCCCGTCCTTGGAACTTTGCATCACCAAACAACCGTAACGACATCCACACAGCGTCGTAAAGATGGTACGTGCCTACAAGCTCTCGACTCCTCGTGATATTCGATGCAGATTTCGACGACGATGGGTATTCACATATCGACTGTTCGCTCCCGGATTTGCACGATGACAAGTTTTCCTCTTCCGATTCTGTTAGCGATTATTACGACACCTGGCTGAGGGCTTCTGGATTTTTCACTATTTTGCTTGATGCGCCAAGATCGACCTCGACGACTCTTTATTTGCCTTGCTACTTGTTGCAACCAATTAATGGAATTCACGCCAGCTACTTGACCTAAACCTCGAACTGTCAACGTTGGAATGAACAACTGGAAGAGGACTGTCTCGTGCGACTGGACCAGCAAGCGACCGATAACGACAACGTCAAAGAATCTGCATCGATGCCCCAACCACGCTGCTCCAGCGAAAACACACTCACTACCTGGGATTGCCCAAGGACAGACCGAACTGACTCGATTGGAATTATAGGTCAACATTCCCAAGACCCGTAACACCTACTGCAAGGGCAAGGAGTGCCGCAAGCACACCCAGCACAAGGTCACCCAGTACAAGGCTGGCAAGGCCTCGCTTTTCGCTCAGGGAAAGCGTCGTTACGACCGCAAGCAGTCCGGATATGGTGGTCAGACCAAGCCCGTCTTCCACAAGAAGGCCAAGACTACCAAGAAGGTTGTGCTGAGACTGGAGTGCGTCAAGTGCAAGGCCAAGTGCCAGCTTGCTCTGAAGCGTTGCAAGCACTTTGAGTTGGGGTATGTTTTCTCCCTTGCTGCGATTCGATTTCTTCTTTTCTTCTTTCGCTCTTGGCAGTGGAATACATTTACAATGCGTGGAAATTGGTCACTAACAATCCTTTCTCAACAGTGGTGACAAGAAGACCAAGGGTGCTGCTCTTGTTTTCTAAATGCACAAAGAAAAAAACACTTATATTCGGGTTTCTCACGCTTTTATTCGTGCTTTTCCTTGACTTGCATTTTGGGCATATGGACAAACTGGCGAAGGGAAAAGGTTCATGTCCTCGATTTCGAGGGATTGTTTTTCATAGGGAACGAATTATAACACAACCACAAAAAAGGAAAATGAAATTCTCTATGTCATGAAAATAGAAGCTTCACGTTTTCTGAATCTACGAAAATTCAAAAAAATTTCACACAAAGATTACCTGTACAACGATCGGAGATTGGGACTAGTGATGGGCAATGCAATTTGTGATTTCTACCCATGACTTGGTGACGTTTATGTTTTTGCTATGCGCTTTTGCTGGACTGTGAGAGCAAGATGCCGGTTATTGTGATGGAACATTGAGAGAGAGAGAGAACGGGCTCTTCCCCTTATCCTTTTTAAAATCCCTCTCCTAGCTGAATGGTTCGACCGCCTCCATACCAC
Organism: Zarea fungicola; assembly: GCA_900169235.1. Taxonomy (NCBI): domain Eukaryota; kingdom Fungi; phylum Ascomycota; class Sordariomycetes; order Hypocreales; family Cordycipitaceae; genus Zarea; species Zarea fungicola. The sequence continues at coordinate 31,830 of FWCC01000128.1, read as the reverse complement.
AGCGCACCATTGCGCGCATCCAGTCCGCGCTCCTGGCCCACCACCCACTCCCCAGTGAACTCGGCCCCTTCCTGATCCCAGACCTCCTCCGCGAGCCAGCGGTTGACCTCGTCAATGGCTGCGATCCACCGCTGGCGCTTCGCCGGCGTGTCGTGGTCGACCTCGGACAGGTACCGGCCGAGCGTGATGTGCGCGCTGGGCACCTGGTACCGCGAGCCGACCTCGATGCCCGCCGCCTGCACGCGGTCAAAGATGTCCCGCCGGAGGTGGTGGTACGTGTAGCCGTCCCCCGCGGTGATGCTCGCGGCCGGCACGTCGACGCCCACGGGGGGCGGGGAGAGGGCCGCCTCGCCGGACGCGGGGAGGAACGACAGCGCAAACGCGGAGAGGTCGTACGAGACAAACGGCTTCACGAGGCGCGCTCGGTGGCTGTGCGTGTACGACACGATGGAAGGGATGGCGGGCCGGAATGCGGTGACGAGGTCCGCAATCTCCTCGGGCGTCTTGGAGAAGGCAACCTCGAGGGCTGTCATGTGCATGTTGTACGCTGGCATGAGCCACAGGTCTAGACGAAAACAGCGTTGTTAGAAAAGAGATGCGACTTTGTAAAAAGATGAGACTGCATGGCTGGCTGGCTTGCCTGGAGCTGCTTTTTTGAGCATTTGCTGGACCTGAACGGCGAGCTGAATGACATGAGCTGGCGGTCTGGCCCAGATGACGAGGCAATTGCGTTCATCCTGGAAACCAGGTTGGATAGTTGGGTTGGTGATTCGCAAGAGATATTGGTCAATTACGAGCTCTTTGAACTCGGCAGAGAGAAACTTTTCCCTCTGCTGGGCATTGCGCTTTACACGATGCGTCTCATACAAAGTCTGAATCTCGGCCTATGAGTCATGTCAGTCGTGGTTCTGGGAGCACCACTTGTGCAAATGACTGGGAATTATTCCATGATAAGAACAAGCATAATTTGATGTAAAGTCAAATGAATAACTAAGCAGAAAATAACGACATACATGATTGTCGTTGCAGGCTTCGATAAGGACCTTGTACGGGTTCTCGCCGGGCTTTATCACGATACCCGACAGATCCTCGAGCTTATTTCGAGCGTCGACGGATACTAGTTGATTCGCCATATTTTGGTTCCAATTCTGTGAAATTATTTGCAGAATAATAATGTAAAGGAGGGAAATGTCATTGTTATAAAGTATCACAATGTTGCAAGACTTTGTCCGATGCCTAAACCAGCAAAATCCCGAGACAGTAGGTCCGATACGAAAAGGCGCAGCAGCAAGGTCGGGGCCGATGACTAATTTTAGAACATCGTGGGCTTCCTTCACGAACCCGGCTGGCTGAAACGGCGGGCCAGAATTAAAATTGCATACTTTTATGGTTCTTCAGTCCTTAATTTGGATCCTCATTTAATACCAAAAGCGATGCCATTGCATGCAATACGCAGAATGTATCTGTTCACAAGCGGCAACTGTTTACGTGGACAGAGGCAGGGATATGCCGATTCTGGCTAACGAGTTTACTTTTAACGCGGTTGATTGGCTGAAATGAACAAACAAGTAACTATTACTTGCCGCAGCTTCCATGACAATGCTAGACTTGACACTTCACCTAGCATGCCCCTAGGGTCAGTGGGAAAGTTCTTGAGGCTCTGCCCAATACTTGCTACCATGCAGCCGACTTGCCAGTGTGCTACAAGCTTGGCTCTCATAAATCCAGCCGAACAGGATTTAAATACCCTTATAATCATATCCAACTGGCTGCGCCGTGTATGAATTGCCGCTTTTTTTTCTCTTTCGTATTTATGCAAATTTCAACATTGTATTAAGAACTGGTATCACTGTCTAGCGTTGTTAGTCCTCGGGCGCTATAACGTGGCCATCCACGAGTGAGGTCTTATCGACGGACTGTGTAAGTACCTGCCTATGGCCACCGTCTTTACTGTCGGTAGATGTAGCAAGCACTGCAACGGTGAATGGGTTTGTCGGTACTGAATGACTACATGCAAGTTACTATTGATAAGGTTGGGCGCTTCGACCGAGTGGTAAAAGTCTCAGAGATTCCGGCGGGGGGGTTTAGTTATGTAAAGACTAATTTATCTCATGAGTGTATAAAATAAGATTCATAATTCCTGCTCCTCAGCATTGTCATACTTGTCTATCACGCGAGCATGAACATGTCGTACAGGCTGCAAGTCCCGAATCCAACCGACCTTGAGGAGTGAACCGATGTCAGACACTTTAAATACAAAGATTTAACAACAATTCATAGAAATTCTCGGTATCGTAGTAGCGAGACATGGTAGGTGCCGGATTGTGTACTCTGGCTTGCGTGCTCAGCCACACGTACCTAGTCTATCACCTGCTTCATTCCGTTCAGATCAGCGTAGCTGCGATTAATTTCAGGGATGGCGTTGTATGGCCAATATATAGGCCTATGTAACATACAGAAGGCCCGAAAACGAGGGGAATTGGCTTCTTTCTAGCCACTCCACACAAGAGCTCGGCACATTGCGGTGTTTGGAAATACATCATCACCGACAAGCACCACTGTTTTACTTGTACGTCAACATCAACACAAAGAAACCATCATGATTTAAACTGGAGTAATACTTAATAATTAAAATTGGCGCCATAATTGAGTTTCAAGAGTAGCTTGACTCGGGTTTAATGTTACGAATTGAATTTACTCATGATAGGTTTGCGGTACTAGTAACTTTGCTCTGTGAAGATTGCCTTCAGTACGACCGAAAATAGTAGCGCAAAACATGTTAAAAATTGCGCTTCCCTACATGCTGTTATTAATGCCTGCAGTCAAGTTCTTTCTGAATACCCTTATATATTGGATTCATATCTAGTTCGTCCATACACTATATACAAGAATAAATAAAGTCATGGGCCATGTAAAAAGAGAAACGAACCACCATGCCACTTCCATGCGAAATATCAACAAGAGAAAAAACAAAAGAAAGATGCTGCTCAATTACAGCTTTTCTCTCGTCGGCGCACCGGGAATCGGGACCTGCACCTTCAACTGCGGCTCCGATTTTCCCTGGGACTCAAACTCGAGCAGCTGGCAGTCCTCGACGTCGACGCCGCTCGCAAACTGCGACACCACAAAGTCGAGCGTCGTCCCGGGAGCACCCAGCACCACCATGGGCGAGTGCCACGTCCCCGCGCCGTACGTGACGGCCTGGCTGCGCGTCGCCACAAACGCCCGCATCTCCTTCAGATTGGGCAGTCCCCGGCCCGGCGTGGTTCCCTGGCCCGTCGCGACGGGGAGGTCGGCGTCGGCGTCGCTGGGCGGCAGGGTGGGCGCCACGACGACGAGGTAGAGGGACGCCGTGGAGGCGAGCGGGGTGAAGGTCTGCGTGGTGAATGGATGGCGCTCGAGGTAGCGGACGACGAAGTCGGCGTGTCGGCGGGGGGACGACGCGGACGGCTGGAGGGGCCGCGAGGAGCAGACAAACACGCTCATGATGGGTTTTGCGTTGGCCGCGGAAGAAGACCCAGCAGCGCTGGGGGCGTCATGATACAGGTTGGCGATGCGGCTCGCGTTGCGGTATTGCAGTGCGTAGCCCTGGTTGGCGGAAAAGGCGTTGGATGGTAGAGAGGCAGCGTGCTGGGTAAAGGCCGTGGGCAGGACGTCGGGTCGTGGGTTGGAAACGACGTCGCCGAAGCGGGCAAAGGCCTCTTGGGTAAGGGGCTCGGCGTTGATGCGGATGTCAAGGTTACCGATTTGGATCTTGCGTGCTTCCATGGTGAGTGTTTGTAAATTGGGTGTAAATTGTTTTACTGGGGTTTAAAATGTTTGCGGCTCTGTAATAAATTTTCCGGGTGAGAGAATGCAGCGACAAAGTTGTTGGCTTCTTTGTAGATGGACGGAAATTTCTGGCTGACGGGACAGTGTTCTTATCTCGAGCTACTCCTGCACGATTCTCAAACTGTCGTGCTTCCGGATAATTATCTTGAGGTGATATCGATGCAAAGTAAGAATAATGCTGTATATGAAATGCAAGAGATGATTGGTGACTTTGTTAGCCCGCCGCTGTTGGGTTGAAAGAGAGGTTTATATTGCGGCCGGAGACCTCCGGGGTATGCCGTCGCGTAAGATGACGCTCCGGTTCCGGTGACGGCCGGGACCAATTACACGGCGGATCACGGCGCATGTCGGCAAAACTCAACTTGGCTGTTAACTTATGAAGAGACAGGCATGGAAAAAGATCAAGCACAAATAAGTCATGTTTAATCTATGAATAATTTTTCCAGGTGCATATTTCGTCCGTTGACGACGCTTGAAGAGCGGAGGGGAGATGATCCCTGTCACTTTTTGGTTGCCAATTGCGTCGTGCACATGAGACAAAACTGAGTTCCAGGTTGAAAATAAAGGAGTAATCTGAGTAGGAAAATCAATTTGCCTTCTTCACAGGATATCCCAGTCTGCAGTTCCCAACTGGCGTGATATTGTACCACGCCGCAAAGGGGTCATCGCATGGATCAAATGTACGCTTCTGCTCCGTGATACCCTGCAGCTCCCGCGCGTGCTTGGCACCGAAATAAGTCTCAATAAATGCAAAGATCAAGTCAAGACCAGACGTCACTCCCGAAGAAGTCCAGATATTCCCATCCACTGTCCAGCGTGCCGGGGATGTCCACTTCACCTTGGGTCCCAAAGGGGTAACCTCTGCCCATGCATACTTGTTCGTCGTCGCCCGCTTTCCATCCAGGACGCCCGCCTGCGCCGCAACGCCCGAGCCGGTGCAGATTGTGATGAGATACTGCACCTTGGGGTACGTAGTGCGCACAAAGTCCACGACAGAGGCGGGGTTGCTCTCTCCGTCGGCGCCACCGCCCGGGACGAGGAGAACGTCGAGATTAGACGGCGGGTTCTGGAACGTGTGGGTTGGGTTGACGGAGACGGCAAAGTGAGAGTTGTATGGGTTGGGCGCGGAAGAGGCAGGCTGGATGGGAACCGGGTCGAGGGTCTCGGCGATGATGGTCAGGTTGATCTGGTTACTGAAGGAGAGGAGGAAGAGAGGATCGATGGGTCCAGCAATGTCGAGAATGTCAAAGGCAGGGTACAGGGCTACGCCCCAGTTGTGTGGAAGTCGAGTATGATCTAGAATATGTGTTAGAAATTCATACTTATGAGTCAAGGGTAAGCTTGACCACGCTATATAGTACTTTTGGAGCTTGGAGCGGCTCTGGCCAGGGCCAAGAGAGAAAGGAACTGCCAGCGCATTATAGAAGAGATGGATTTGTAGTCAAGTAAGTGAGAATGATGGTATTTGGACAACAAGATAGTATCAATCAGTCCTATATATATCTAAACTCGGAATCCGCTTATAAATGTATCATTAGTAAAATACTTTGCAGATTTGATCCCATAGACAGTGTCAAGCAGCCCGTGTAAGGCTCTTGCCGTAGCGCGGACGGAACGGCGATCATAATGAGAATCCTTTTCCCGGCCGCTGCCAATGGCGCAGCAGTATCTCCTTGCTGAGAATGATCTCGGCTTATATTTTGCGTGTGCAACACGGAAACACTTTTTACAAACGGGCCATATTAATCGCATCACTACATTGATTTGCACAACGCCACCACTGGAGGCATGGGACTGTATAGTTCTCATGTCTGCATATACACTATCAATTCCGATCTTCACTAGCCGGGCACACAAGTACAAAAAGACTTTTCAACCGAAGGATCAATTAAAAATAAAAATAAAATAAAATAAAAATACGCAAAGCCAAGGCAGATAAAGAGAAAGCCGACTTGAATGAAAATGCTCGGAAGGCATCTCGGTGTTAACCAGTCTCCACCAAACCTGTCGATCCTTCGGTGCCGCGGCCGGCGAACCAGTTTGCTCCAAAATTCTACAACGACCAACGCCACCGGCTTTAACGTCTTTTCTCTCTTCCATGACCAATTATTGCCACTTTTATAATTAAAGTCGTGATACATATATAAACCGTGCAATGCGGTTTATAGGCTTCTATTTGTTATTATGAGACATGACCGCATAAGCGCTGACCGCCGCACACCGCGGCCCTCGTTTGAAGACCCGGATGGCGTGCTCCCGCCCGAGAGCGGTGCCGGAGCCGGTGCGTTGACAAAGGAGCAGGACAGCAAGAAGCCGGTTGCATGGAAGGATATGCCGCAGAAGCGACAGCTGGCCATTCTCACGCTTTCGCGTCTGAGCGAGCCGCTTGTGCAGACTTCATTGCAGGTGCGAATCTTTCCCGCCCTTGTATCTACGGGAAGAATTGTATGAGCTAATGATGTAACAACCAACGCCGGCAGTCATACATGTTTTATCAGCTGAAATGGTTCAATCCATCTCTGCCCGACTCCACCATTGCGACGCAGGCCGGCATCCTGCATGCCAGCTTCATGGCCGCGCAGTTTGTCACGGCGCTGCTATGGGGTCGTATCGCCGACTCACATCGCGCGGGCCGCAAGACGGTCCTTCTCATCGGGCTTGTCGGAACCAGCCTCTCGTGTCTGGGCTTTGGCTTCTCGACGTCGTTTTGGCAGGCCTTGCTATTTCGCACACTCGGCGGTGCGACAAATGGCAACATTGGTGTAATGAGGACAATGTAAGCCAACACACGCAACTGAACCTGGATGAAATACATGCAAAGTTCAAAATAGAATAGAAAGCTAACCTATGAGAAAAATAGGATCAGTGAAATTGTTCGCGAGAAAAAGTACCAACCTCGCGCCTTTATGCTCCTCCCCATGATGTTCAACATTGGCGTCATCATTGGTCCCATCCTCGGCGGCCTCCTCTCAGATCCGGCAGGGACCTACCCATCTTTATTCGGCAAGGTTGCCTTTTTCAACACCTTTCCGTATGCTACGCCCAACATTGTCAGTGCCTTGTTTCTGGCTGCCGCTGCGGCCGCCGTGTGGCTGGGTATCGAGGAGACGCTTGACTCGTTGCGCGACGAACCCAACATGGGCATCCAGGTCGGGAAGCGCCTCTACGTTTGGTCCCACGGCTGCATCTCCCGCATGCGCGGATACAAGAACAGCGCCGCCGCCGCCGCCGACCAGCGCGGTGAATACGCCGCACTCGCCTCGCACGATGTAGAGCTCGCCGACGCATCAGACACAGAAGTCGGCCTGTCCTCGTCCGCATCATCTGCCAGAGCCGGTGGCGGCGGCATCGGAGGAGCCATCAAATCTAGCCGCCGCCGTCGGGGCGCACGGTACACGCAGCGCCTCCCCTTTCGCCAAATCTTTACCCGCAACGTCATCATGACCTTTTTCGCCCAGTTCTTCCTGACGTGCCACATTGGCACCTTTAACGCCCTCTGGTTCGTCTTCCTCTCCACGCCCGTCTACGATCCGGCCACCTCAAAGGCGCCCGCGCCGCGACTCCCCTTCCGCTTCACCGGCGGCCTCGGCATGCCCCCGCAGCGCGTCGGCCTGGCCATGGCCATCCTCGGCGTCATCGGCATCTTCATGCAGCTCTTCCTCTACCCGGCGCTCTCCGCCCGCCTGGGCACCACCCGCTCCTGGCGCGCCTCCCTCCTCTGCTTCCCGCTCGCCTACTTTGTCGTCCCTTACCTCGCCGTCGTGCCCAGCACCGCGGCCCCGCCGTCGTCCAAGGCGGGCATCGCCGTGTGGCTCGCCATCTGCGGGGCGCTGTTTGTGCAGGTGACGGGCCGCACTTTCGCGCTGCCGAGCATGGCCATCCTCGTCAACAACTGCTCGCCGCACCCGAGCGTGCTGGGGACGGTGCATGGGCTGGGCCAGAGCGTGAGCAGCGCGGCCCGGACGGTCGGGCCGGTCGTGGGCGGCGCCGTGTACGGCTTCGGCCTGAACCGCGGGTACGTGGGCCTGGTGTGGTGGGCGCTGAGCGGCATGTCGGTCTGCGCGTTCTTGTCGAGCTGGCTTGTCCGGGAAGGGGATGGGCATGAGATTTGGCTGGATGGGGATGACGAAGATGAGTAGGAGGACAACCAAGAAAAAGAATGAACATAAAAATGGTAATTATGCCAGATGACGAGAGACGAGACACCACTGAAATGAAAAAAAGAATGCAATCGAATATGAAAAATGATGAATTTCGAATAGATGGCTTTGAGTATAGACATGGCCTCAGTGGCCAAGAACCAAATTGCAAGATACCCGACCGGAATAAAAAGATAATTCATGCCAAATTGAAGAAAAAAGGAATGCTGTAAAAATGGGTACAATTTGTTAGAATACAAAGTTTTCGAAAGAAACCAAAAAAATCAAGATATCCAGTCAAACGACAAGACGTAGTGCAATATAAATATACGCCGTTAAATCCGTCCCATCCCCAAACGCCTCAGCTTTCACAAAACAAACAAGACATTCGTTTTCAGATTACAGGAAAATTATATCTCAATTAGGTGCAATTTGGTGCTCCTAAGGAAACGGCTTGCTCGTCGTAGTCCGTAGCTCGTGCTCGTCGTCATATGACATGCGACTGCCACCACTCTTCCACGGTGACGGCGAGCTTGGTGCATTGGTCGCCCGGGGATTTGGCGGTGGCTCATTGCGAGTCGAGCCGCCGGGTTCGTTGTCGCTCCAGCGGTCCTCTCCGTACGAGGCAGCGTGGGCGGCGCCAAAGGCTGCGGCAATGCGACGCTTCTTGGCGGCTCGAATCTGGCGTAAGCTAAACAAGATGGCGGCAGCAGCAAAGACCATGGTGGCGATGGATATGCCGAGAGCAGCGGAATAGTTCATGGCAAAGAAGTAGCCACTAGGGATAGTTAGTAAACACACAAAGAAACCAAAGATTTAAAAGGGAAAAGCGAGAAAAAAAGGTGCATGGGACATACTAGAGCATGTTGGCGAGGGCAAGCAGGAGAACGAGATTACCCAGCCAGACGTGGATTCTGCCATACTTTGTTGGCAACCCAGTTCTTTTGAATTCTCGGTGGTGCATGACGCCAAGAGAAAATTGGCCTAGGAGGAAACCGACGACAACAATGCCGATGATTTGGTGCGCCGAGTTGTAATGCTTCGACTGTAGTTGAGATTCTTGTCAGTATGTGTCATGTGAAAAAAGGAACCTGAAGGCAATATTCAGAAAGGAACGTACACGATTGTAACGAGGGCTGGTGGCAATACCGACACCAAAGCCCGCGAGAACAACAATGAGTGCGACAGTCTGGTTGATGCCGTGCCAGATGGTCCAACGGCCAATGCGCAACAGCACAATGCCGAGGGGAAAGAGCACCAGAATGGCCAACGTCATGAGGGCGGCGTGCATTGAAGACCGAACGTCAAAGAGCTTCGACTTGGCATCATTCGGCGTGGTGCCCTCATTGACCGACTTGTCCGTGAGGGCGGGCACATCCTGAGCACCCTTGGTGCGGGCCATGTCGATGCTAAAGTCGCCGTGGGATTCGTGGTAGCGCAGGGCGGCGGTCGGGCTGTCGGAACGAAGCTTCTGCTTGGGGCCCAAGGCCCAAATGGACTTTTGCGTGTTACTGTTGAGGTCGAGATAGCCCTTGCCCGAGTTTGCGCCGGGCCAGTTCTGGCATTCCTTGCAGCGAAAGCTCAGGGTGGCCCAGCCGTCCTTGACCTGGGTGCCGGGCAGGTATTCCCACTGCATCTGGGGGTAGAAGAAGGGCTCGTAGTGGTCGTAGGCGAGGCGCGGGGAGAGGGTGACGTTGTCGCCCTTTTCGTTGAGGTACATGACAAAATAGAGGGCGCCGCGCATGTCGTCGCTGCCGAGGCCGATGGCGCCCCAGGACCGGGATGTGCTGAGGCGCATGGTGACGAAGTAGTCGTTGACGTCTTCATCGCCAATGGTAAAGGCGAAGCCGAGTTCTTTGGTGGGGGAGATGAAGGTGGACTGGCCGGTCGGGTTATCTGGGTCGTCGGCGGTGGCGAAGGCGGGTATTAGAGCTAGCAAAGGACGATGAAGTGTCAGTATTTTATCATGCTGGATATTTGTTTGTATGATTTTGCGACACTGGTGCGAATGGCATCCAGGGGGTTCGCGTTTGGAGGAGGGGGGGATGGGGTTGGGGGAGAGGGCTAATAAGCTTTACCAGCAATGGCGGCGGTACAGCGCCAAAATGAGGAGAGACGCATGTCGAGAGGAATATTATTGTACAGAAAACATGGGCGAAGTAGGGATTCTCGTATCGAAAGCGTCAAAGTAAGTCATACAGCTTGCACAAGGCCAAAAGAGAGACACGAGAGAGACGAGAGAGATGGTGAGCTGTGGGACTTGAGGAAGAGCGTCGCGCGGGAGTCGGGAGGGGATTGGCAGGGGTTAGAGTGGCTTTGGAATGTTTACTGTAACGAGCTACCTCTTTAGCAGTACAAGTTGGCATGCCAGCAAGCCAGCGAGAGCAAGCCTGCAGCTAATAATAATTGCTCCGTTGATTAAACAAGTAAAATACTTGGCAGGGCAGCTGTTGTGGGTGCGTTTGCCAGGTACCAAATCTGGAGCTGCACCAAAGAGTGGGCTTGTGGCAGATCTTGGCCCCAGCGGGCCGCATAATACTTTGATACTTGATACTGTAGTTGGTCAATTGGTGCATGCTTAAATGCAAGTTGCACTAAGCTTTGCATAACGTTGAACAGATCAGGTACGCGCAGCATGACCGAGGTTGGACTTTGCCTGTCCATGTACCTCTCAGCATGTAATTGTGCATCTTCAAACCCTTCCACCCTTCCACCTTTCCACGCTTCCTCAGAGGTCCAACTCTACTCTACCTCAAGCATATTCTGCGTGCCGTGTATTAGCGCGTGACCTGCAATGGCAATGGCAATAGTGCAAGTGGACGAGCTACACTAGTACCCAGGCCAAGTGGCTCTTCGGTGGACTCCCTCGGATGACCATTCGATCCCTCTTTAGTGGCTGGCGGCACCAAAATACCCCGAAGCAGCCTGGCGCATCCACTGGAAAGCCACCAGCAAGAGCGAATCATGTTTGTGGTTTTATGCTGAATTATGCACACATGGCACACGGCTTGCTGGTGAATGCAGACTTGCATCTCCCATCCAGTGCCGTTCACCAATTCCATTCCATGACAGAATCATCATGAGCCAGTACCGCCATCAATTTATGTCGTATTCTTTTATTCCTATTATGTCTTAATATTATTTGTGGTATTCAGCTCACGCAGTCTACCGGCCCATCCCATCCATCTAACCTCGTCAAAGCAATAGGTCACGGGTTGTCTCCTTCACAACCACCTGTCGTAGGCAGTCACCAATCAACTCAACCAATCCAGAAAATGCGGCGTAAAATAGCTCACAATCGCATCCGCACCCGCCCGGAAGATTCCCTCTGTCGACTCAAAAGCCATTTCCCTCAAGCCCACCACACCCGCCTGCGCCCCAGCCTGAATTAGCGCATACTCACCCGACACCTGCATCGCCACAATGGGCACGTTGGCCATGTTCCTGGCATCCCGGATAATGTCGTTGTACGCCGGCTTCACCATGAGCATGTCTGCCCCTTCCTGCATGTCCCGCGACAGGGCCTTGTGCGCAAGTCTCCGCCCCGCTGGCGGAAGCAGATACCGCCGTCGATCCCCAATGCCCGGCGCCGACGACACCGCCCCAAAATATGGCTGATACAAGCAGCTTGCATACTTTGCCGAGTATGACATGAGCGAAACTTTGCTTTCCAGCCGCGCTGCGATGAGCTTGAGCTTGATGGCCCGGATCCGGCCGTCACTCATGTCCGACGGCACCACGCAGTGAGCCCCGGCACGCGCAAAGGCGACAGCAATGTCCGAAACCCGCGAAATCGAGGCCTCGTTATCCACCGTGCCGTCCTCAAAGAGAATGGCATGCCCATGATGCGTGTATTGGCTGAAGCTAATGTCTGCAATTACATACAGATCCGGGAAAGCCTCGCGAATCCGCGGGATCACTGGAATGATGGGCCCTTTGGGACTGTCCGCCATGCTTGCCGTACTGTCCTTCAAGCTGCTGTCTGGCAGCGAGCCGAATAAAAGCACGGAATGCAGACCCTTGTCGACGAGTATCCTGAGATACGGCAGAAGCTTGTTCACGCCTCGAATATGCTGGCCAGGCATACCAGGAATCGCCTCCTCCATATCTGGATCAGCAGAGATGAAGACGGGATATATAAACATGGCCTTTTCCAAACGTTCAAATTAGCATATCGCTATGTAATGATGGAGATGTAAATTATGGTAGATGCGAACCTTGTGTAGCTGACGCTCAGCCTGCCACATGGCTGATACTTCATGGTTAAAACCACTTTTGAGCTGGCTGGCGATTTTGGCCGTATCATCACTGGGATGTGAGGTACTGCTGCCATCGATTGATGGAAACTGCGCTGGTGCAAGAAACTCTGCGGCCGTCATGTTCACAAAACCTGGACTGTCTCCACACGGCACAATAGTAGACAATGTGTTCTTACAAGTAGCGCATTTATCCTCAACTGTGAGGCTTGGCTAGTTTATAATGCAGAATGCTGAGGAATTCATGTGCCAATACACTCTCATTCGTGTTTGTGGATCCTTCGCTACTGTATTGTACTATACGCAAGCTGACGTGTACGATGACAACACGAAAGACTTGCACTGAGACTTGTGTTGAGACTGCATCGAGACTTGTGTTGAGACTGCATCGAGACTTGCATCGAGACTTGCATGGGAACTTGCATCGAGACAAGTTTTCTTCTTCGGCCCCTCTCACATATTCGCTGCACCACGTGATATCAATTCAAGGTGAAACACAAAATAAAACACTGAAAGAATTGCTTTTCTGCTACTGCTGCTTTAGAAATTGCTAGCTCACAGCTGAAATGTATGAACAGTTACACAGCGTCTGAGCTGGTGGAGTTGAAGCTAAACCTTAGCATCGCAACCTCAAGACCAATACTTTCGTTTGTGTGTTGTCATAGCGGCGTGGCAAGATTAAATTGACCGCCACATCACAGGTAACCTGCTGGCCACCGAAAACGGAGTAACCAAATACGATGGGCAGAATGGCCAACGCGGTGTTGGAATTGCTTTTGTGTATACTCTGGTTACTGCCAAGCCAACGCCGCATTGGAGTCGGTGCTGTGGCTACTGCCAAGCCAACACTGCATTGAAGTCAGCAGAGCAGTGGATGTGAAGTTGTTGTCATTCACCTGCTGTGGGAAGGGATGATTTGGCATAATGGAATACCGTTATCAAATCATCTGCGTTGCGAAAACAGGCGCATTTCATTGCCTTGTTCCAAATTAACCAAACACTGATAGTGTAAATGTTAAAAACCCCTGCGGTTATTGGCTCGGGAGAGCTAAATCCCCACGTATGTAGAGATAGACCATACAAAGTTAGCGCTATGTTGCTGCCAGTCTATGAGTTGGCTTGTCACAGGCACGTGTTTCATCTCAAGCCTCTCTCATTTCAGCAAAGCTGAATACTGACTGCAGAAATCAGGCGTAGCTTTTTATATTAGAGGGTAACTCTTGCACGTATTGTATGTCATGCCGAGAGTATTCATTCGTACTTGGACCTTTCAACTCCTGCACCCTGTCAAACTGTGCCAATGCTACCGATGCATGCCCTCAAGGTTATGAAAGCCTGCCGCTCTTTTGGCGGAAAAGGCATCCTGAAGGAAACTAGACCTAGCATTGCCGGCATTCATACATCACGCAGTCAACGGTCTGCTTTCGAAAATGTATCTGCCCTACGTAATCACGCAGAGAGTATAGTGGCACTTCATGCTTACTGGATTGAATGAACATACTGCTAATCAGTTGTCTCGGTTGGTCATTTCTCAGGGAGCGGCAGATGGACTTTTGACTATGGAGGCTTCTTTCAGTCAGAACTGGACAAGAAGCATCAAGATAAATCGTACAGATATTTCAACAATATCAACCGACTGGCCAACCATTTCCCTCGTGCCCATCTAGCCAGTACGCAAGATCGCGTTACAGTCTGGTGCTCCAACGACTACTTGGGCATGAGCAGAAACAAAAAGGTCATGCACAGAATGAAGGAGGTTCTTGACGAGTATGGCTGCGGCTCCGGAGGTACTCGGAACATATCTGGGCATAATAAGCATGCTATCGAGCTCGAAAGCACTCTTGCTCAGCTCCACGCCAAAGAAGCAGCTCTGGTGTTTAGCTCCTGCTACGTGGCCAACGACACAACACTGGCAACTCTGGGCAAGAGATTGCCTGCATGCGTTATACTGTCTGATAGTCTAAATCATGCATCGCTCATTCAAGGCATTCGCCACTCCGGGGCAAAGAAGATGGTGTTTAAGCACAATGATGCTGTGGATCTCGAAGCAAAGCTTTCATCTTTGCCTCTCCAAACTCCTAAAATCATTGTCTTTGAGTCGGTATACAGTATGTGTGGCTCTGTCGCACCAATTGAAACGTTCTGTGACTTGGCCGAGAAGTATGGCGCCATAACATTTCTAGATGAGGTGCATGCTGTTGGCATGTACGGGCCTCATGGGGCTAGGATAGCCGAGCATCTAAACTGGGAAATGCATCAACAAGGAAAACCTCATGGTACAATAATGGATCGCATAGATATCATCACGGGTACCCTAGGTAAAGCCTGGGGATGTGTTGGAGGCTACATTGCCGGCAACGCGCAAGTGGTCGACATGGTCCGATCGACTGCACCAGGATTCATATTCACCACATCTTTACCACCCGCTATTATGGCAGGTGCAAAAACATCCATCGAGTACCAAGCGTCGCAATCTACAGATCGTACACTTCAGCAGCTGCATACGCGCATGATTAAGGACGAACTGCGTAAGAGGGATATTCCCATCATCGCAAATCCTTCTCATATCGTGCCTCTTCTGATTGGAAGTGCTGAACTGGCCAAAGAAGCATCTGACATGCTGCTTTTGGACTACCACATCTACGTGCAGTCAATCAACTACCCCACCGTGCCAATTGGACAGGAGAGGCTTCGTATAACACCAACGCCGGGACATACTAAGCGATACCAAGATGATCTTATCGAAGCAATAGATCAGACTTGGAATCGCCTCGGGATTAAGAGACAGTCGGAATGGGAAGACATGGAAGGCTACACCGCGATCAATAAAACACGGGATACCATAATGTCCTTGTGGACAGATGCTCAGCTAGGTATTGTAACTAATGACTGCCACTAAGTACCGAAGTTATGATTATTGCTACATTTTATCTTGAAGAGTGATAATCGTATGCGACTGATTCATTTCTGACTCTTTATTCTTATATTGGAGACTAGCCTCTGTCTGTCTGGTGCAGTGGTTGGTGGAATTGCTATGAATCATCATCGTTACCTAAACTCAGAAAAAAATCGATAGCAAGCATCCAGCAAGCTGATGGCTATGTGTGTATCCCTCCGCCTTTCTGTAATTCACGACCCGAGAAATTGGAGGGTGCGCTATGCTCCAGCAGAACTCGTGTCTGGGAAGAGTAGATATCGTACGATGTTGACACACGGAGTCCTTACGAAAGGCAGCACCCACTTTGATGTATAATCTGACCTTAGAGGCAGTACACGTCAATCAATATCCGAGCGCTGCCAAGAGTCAAACTCCACTCCGCAGGGTGACGACGTGAGACACACACGTCCGACAAGGCAGAGAAAGATAAAAGACGCAGATATTAAAGCACAGACCGTGCCTTTGGTCAGGGTTGCATTCGCTCTTGACACTCAGATGATCAAAAGAGGGGAACTGGCTATGCTGTGCGATGGATCCTGTCTGTATACAGGCTGCCTATGGCGCGGCTGATCTGGATCATTGTCTTGATAATTTATGCCACTAAGGAGCTGGTAAGTTCCATCTCTTTATAAACGAGCAGCAGCTGCTAATTTTAGTCGGAGTCGTACTGAATTCTGTCCCAAAATAGACCATTATTGTCACGATGCCGACCTTTATTCATCATGGTTGCAATCTCGAGATTGATCCCCTCATCAAGGAAGCTAATGACGAGGATTTTTCTGTCAAAATTCCAGGGCAAGTTGAGAGACAGTAAACATATAACAGAGCTAATAAAAAACATGTAACAGAGTAAAGCCGACCATTGCGCAAGAGTCAATTTTGGATGAAAACGGGCGAACCTATGCGGGATACAAAAGAGACAGTGAGCATTATGTCGATAGAGTTACTTACACGGAGAAAAACTAAGTCAATTAGCATACTTCATGCCAAACGACGCTGTGAGTTTACACTTCCGTCAAGCTGTACAGCCGGGACTGACTATGTGTCAGGACACCGATAAAGGTATCACCGGAGCCTGACGATATAAGGCACGTGATGAAGGACCGGGTATATAGATCTAAGCTGGCTTTGACCTCGCTGGGAGAAGCCAGCGATAATTCCTTTAGCTATATAGGACCTACCTATACATATTGTGAATATAAGCACTCTCTTCTTAAAAGCCCTTATAGGATTAGTGCTTTATCCTAATTACTAGGAAGAAGGGACTATAATAAGTTTTACTATAGTAAGCAAATAATTAGTAAATCTATAAATACCTACTAGGGATCTACTTATAGATTCTATAGGGGAATTAATTAGCTAAAACTAAGGAATGCTAATTCTATTTTTAACTTAGCCTTTATTACTTAATAAGATAGAAATTAGGAAGCTTATAATAAAAGAGCTATTAATTTATATTAAAGAATAAAAGGAGGAGAGAAGAAGAGAGGAACTTATAGTATATTTAGTAAAATTAGAAGCTAGAGAATCTATAGAAATAAGCCCTTAGCTAGTAAAATAGAAAAAGATTAGAGACTAAAAAGAGTTAGTGAGCTTATAGCTACTACCTACTATATTTACTAGGAGGGACTTTAAGGAATACTAGAATTATAAGGTGGCTCTAAAAACATATTTTAAGACTTACCTAAAAAGGTATTAAAATAATAAGGAGAAAGTTATATATATAGTATAGTATTTAAGAGGGGAGGTATAAAAAAGTTAGAGCACCTACTTTATAGTGACTTTATAGTAATCTTATAAAAACATTACCTAGGAAGCTTTTTATAAGTGGTACTAGAATTAACTAGGTAGTAAGGATACTTATATAGGAGCTATAATAATAAAGCTAGTTTTTTATAAATAAGAAGAGAATAAGAAGGTTAGAACCTACCTTTAATGCTTTAAGGATATAGTGTTTAAACTACTAGTCTATATAGATATATACCTTTTAATTATCTAGGCTATTTAGAGGATATTAGATGAACTTAGAAGGTTAATAGGAAGTTATAGCGCCCTTAAATTATAGATAGAGCTAGAGATTAGAGTAGAAAATATAGAAAGAATGGTATTAATACTCCTAAGTAAAGGAAAAAGAAAAAATAGGAGTAAAGAGACAATAAAACCAACTACTAGAGTAAGCAGTATAGGATTAGTAACTTCCCTACACACTAGTAGTGCCCTAGCTAGAGGATATTATATATATAGAGGACCTTATTAAAAATTAAAATATACTATAATAACTATTAGAGCAAGTAGCGTAGGAGCTATGACTACCCTACGAACTAGCAGCCTACTAGCAATAGGTTATTATAAATGCAATAAAGCCTATTAGAAGGTAAACTATATAGTGTCTACATACTACACCACCTATTATAGCTATAGTTATATTATTAAGAGGTATAACTACTATAAAAATTACCTTATAAGGCAGAATATAAAGGTAAAGTAGGTTACTAATAAGGATAATATAGTAACTTTACCTAATAATGATTTTATTAAGAGACCTTGAACTAAAGAATATGACTAATGCTAACCATACTACTAGATGTATATAAGAAGGAAATATATAGGGAAGTTAAAGCAACCTTATAGATAAATAATAGAGACTATCTTCTTAGATAATAGTAGTAATTATAGCCTAATTAATAGAAGCCTAGTTAAGGGCTAGGAGTTAAATAGGGACCTTATAGGGTTGCCACTAAGAAATCCCTTAGAGCTAGAGAAAGAATACTATATATATAGAGAAATTATAAAGGTAATAGAAATTATAGATAACTAAGGAATAATAAGATAAATACTAGTTCCCTTTAAAGTTATAGACTATTTAGAGTAACTTCTCCTTAAAAGATAATAGTATATTAAAGAGAATATTATATAGCACCTAAGTATAGATATATAGAATTATAAACTAAAATAAAGAAGCATTAATATTATTTTAAAACTAAAGGAGGTTTAAAAAGCTATTAAAACTATAAGAATATATAAAGTATTATTAGATCTTATACTAAAGGAAGAAGAAAGCACTTATAAAGTACTAGTAATACCCTAGGTATATTATAACTTTAGAAAAGTCTTTTTAGAAGAAGAAGTAGCGAAGTTACCCCTAATAGATAGAAAAACATATATAATAGAGCTAGAAGAGGGAAAAGACCTTTCTTAGGGACTAATCTATTTATTATTAGAAAGAGAGCTAAGAGAACTCTATAAATTTATAGATAAAGCGCTATAAAGAGGTTAGATCTAATAGTTAACTAGCCTAGTAGGGGCACTAATTCTCTTTATACCTAAAAAAGGCGGAAAATTGCGACTTTATGTTGACTACTATAGGTTAAACTAGATAACTTATAAGAACTACGCCCTATTACTACTAATAGCTAAAATACTAAACTATATTAAGGGAGCTAATATCTATACTAAGCTTAATATAAGAAATATATATAGGCGGCTATATATTTATAATGGCAATAAGTAAAAGATAGCATTTTACTATAGATTTAGGTACTTTAAGTATCTTATACTCTTATTTAGACTAATAGGAGTACTAGTATTATTTTAGGAATATATTAATAAAGTACTATATAAAGAAATTAACTTAATTTATATAATATATTTAGATAACATTTTAATATTTAGTAGAGATCCTATAATATATATATAGTATATTTATAGTATGCTTATAAAACTAGAATATACTAAGCTATTCTTAAACCTTAAAAAATATAAATTTAATATAACTATAGTAAAATTCCTTAGCTTTATAATTAAGCCTAGTAAGATTAAAATAAATAAAGCTTATATTAAAGCTATAATGAACTAGCTAGTACCTTATAGCATTAAAGATATATAGTTATTTCTAGGATTTATTAATTTTTATAGATAATTTATTAAAAATTTTAGTAAAATTATATACTATTTAATAGAAAAAATAAAAGGAAGCTTCTTAGGGCAGTTTTAAATAACTACTATTAACCTTAAAGCGTTTTTTAAGTTAAAAATAGCCTTTAGGAATACCTTAGTATTAATATAGTTTAATCCTAAAGCCTAGACTAAGGTATATATTAATATATTAAACTTTATAGTTAAAGTAGTCCTTTTATAGTTATAGGGAGATTACTAGCACCTAGTAGTGTTTTTATCCTAAAAGCTAAGAGGACTAAAACTATACTATAATATGCTAAATGCTAAGATATTTACTATATTAATTGCTTTTAGGTAATAGTAATACTACCTAGTATATTTAATAAAGACTATTAAAGTTATAACTAACTATTTAAATTATAGCTACCTTATAGGGAAGGTATTACTTTTAAATAGGTAAGTAGTAATAATAAATAAATTATCCTTATATAATTTTAAGATTATATTTAAACTAGGGGTATTAAATCTAGTAGATGCTTTATTATAGAGAGTAGATTATAATAATAGAGTGGGGAAGTCCTAGTGTATAAATAAGGACTTACCTTACTTCCTTTTAAAGTTCACTAATACTCTAGCTTTAAAGGACCTACTAGACGGCAAGGCTATAGTTAGATATATAGGCGATAGGGATAAAACCTTATTAGTTAAAATGCCTAGCGAGCCTAGAGGGACGGCATTATAAGATTATAGGGAGGATGAAGACTAAGAAAGTAATATAGATAATTTAGAAGCACTTAAGAAAGCGCTCCTAAGATTTTAATAAGGGGATGCCTTTATTATAAATATAAAGAAATAAATAAGAAAAAGTAAGAAGTATATAGTGTGTCGGGCCGGCGTGCCACAGCCATGCAGGGTAACCAAAACCACCCAAGTATAAATAGTTTGCCAGCCCACCCTTT